>JZLH01S0169598.1:28348-43849 GCA_001188425.1 Eucidaris tribuloides | reverse complement strand
AAAATGTAGTATTCTATAAATGTTGTAAATGAGCCAGTAAATGGAATGTACAAAAATAATTCTATTCCTTTGCCATTTTTCTCATCTGTAAATGTTTCTGTTAAGGTTAATTTTAAAACAAATTTATTATCAAACTGTGCTAAAAATTCTAAAGAAAATATCATGAAAAGACAATTAAAAGTTCATAGCCATTGCAAAAATGATTACAAAAAGGGTGTGTGTGTGTGTTGGGGGGGGGGGGGCGATAATCAGACCCTATTCCTCTGTAATTCAGTAAAAGTTAAAACACCACAATTTTTAAAGTGTTGGTAAAGTTGACAAGATGTTGTCAATAGGCATTTTCACATCAGCCCGATGTTTCAAAATAGCGTGCTATTTCATATTTTGGAAATTAACCCGATCGTAAAATAGCGCGCTATTTGATAATGCGAATTCAAATTAGCGTGATCGAGAAAATTTCTCGAGTAAAACTCAGGAAATTTTCAATTTTGGTGATGTGAATTCGCTTCAAGAAATTAGTGCCACACATCCCATCAAGCCTAGCGTGTGTGACCTGACCGAAATGTGGACCAGTTGTCCTCTTCCACCCAGGCCAGAGCTAGACGGGGAATTAAAGGAAATTGCTGTTTTCCTACTGGAAACAGCAAGAACACCTCGATAATAAGCAAGAAAAATACGGATAAATATGTATGTCCTTCTCTACAATTCTATGAAATCTTTTACGATTCTTCTCCTCATGGCGTCCTCTCTTTCGCATGATAATTAGCCTTTTGACATGGCCCTCTCGCTGTTATGGGCGAGCGAAGCGAGCCAGCCGAGCGCGAGGGCCTTTTGAGATCTGCTTGGCATCCGAAAAGTAATTATTATTCATGACCACAGGAACGACCAATCTCTGTTCAAATCAACCAATGAAATTGCGCGCTGTGATCCCCTGTCTTGGCCTTGTCAACTATTCAGTGGGTTGAAAGAAATTCCTTCAGTGTTGGTTACTACCATACATACATGTATACCATCAAATACCAAATTAGTACACGTTCATTGTTTGAACAGAGTATTTGAAGCATTTTTCTTTAAATTTCGTTTCGTAAGGTCCAATTTGGCGATGCAGAAATCTGTGTTTGTGAATCATTTCACCTAATGAAATAGTGATGAACGCTTTCATATCGTTTTGTGTTACCAGCAACAGTCTGTACGAGCATGGTCCTTGTATGATTGCATATTCAACGTAGGATCAAGTAGACAGACACGCTGATTGGTTGATTTTTGCTACCCAATGTAGGGTAGCAAAATTCGGTAATTCAAAGGTCTAACATAACTGGAATCAGATCTCAAAAGGCCCTCGTGCTGTGCGCTCGGCTGGGCTCGCTTCGCTCGCCCGTAATACAGCGACAGGGCCTTGTCAAAAGGCTACATCATAATAGGCTTGGTCAATCTCATTAATTTCTGAGGGTTACAATGCAAAACAAACAAATTTAGAAGAAGTCAGCAAGATTGTCCCACACCCTTAACCGACTGCATGGGCAATTTGACATTCATGGCTTCTGGCTGCTGGTCTTGACCCTAGAAATTTACCAGAATTCGGCATAACTGTGTTCGTTATAACAGGAGTGCACTTCAATGAGATAAAACCAAAGTACTATCACCAATCACCACTCAAGTACACTCAATAATTCTTTCATATTCCTGCTTACAATTCAACATGCAAACACGTAAAATGTAATAAAATGATTTGGGCATTCACGCAGTAACGGAATGACGGTTTTTACCCCTTTTTTTTGGACTTTCTAACCACTGTAAAACGAAAAAGTTGTTATTACAATGACAAATATGCTACTCAATTCTATGCATATTACTAGTTTACACAATTATCTCCCATTTTTTTTTCAAAAAAAAAATTCCGTTAAAGGAATCTTGCCCATAATAATGAGCTTGGTAACGGAATGACGCTAAAATGGACATGGATGTTTTCACAAGATTGATGTTTTCCCAAAACTCTGTAATTATATGATTCAACGAGCTTTAAACGTGTTTAAATTTGAAGATTGGAGTCTTACAAAGAAAAATTTGATTTCATGAAACTAAGACATTTCCTAATTTAACTAATTAATTACAGCTCAATTAGTGGATTAACGTTTCCGGTAACGGAATGCGGTAACGGAAATGACGTCAGATTTACCTAGTGCACAATAACTAAAAAAGAAAATGATGATACTACAAACATTTTGATTTTCTTGCCATAAAGTAATGGAAGTTTAATGTACCAGGTACGATCTTGTCAACTTGAGTCTTGTGTCACATACTCTATTAGCATGATTATTATGCAATCAAAACGGTCACGATGCCCGCTACAGGTCAGAATTGGGTTTGTTAATGTGATAAATTTAGGAACGGCTTTCATCGGATTTTGATGTAACTTGGAGAAGTATGTATTACAAGGTTAATCAATAACTGTATTAGCATTTTGGAGTGAAAGGGTCACAAGGTCAAAAGGTCACAAAGCATCATTACTTGGCGATCTCTACCATGATAACTGAAAGACATGGCTTCATTAATTTTTAATGTAACTAAGGGTAAATAAATTATTATAGAAGCCACAAATGAAACTGATTGAGATTTTAGGGTTAGATAGGTCAAAGGTCAAAGGACCGTATACCATATGATTTGGGCTTATTTACCACAATAACTCAAGAATGGCTTAATTTAGGATTTTTGATTGTAACTTGGCCCAAGTATGCAGCTTGAGGACCTGATGAATTGATTACATTTTGGAGTTCAAAGGTCAAAGAAAAAAAAAAAAAAAAAAAAAAAAAAAAAAAAAAAAAAAAAAAAAAAAAAAAAAATAAAAAAAAAACAAAAAAAAAAAATGGGTCAAAGGTCACAAGGGCCTTATACATTGCCTATTTGAATGTTACGAAGGTAACGCCTACAACCATTTTTTGATCAATTCTACATGCATGTGAGGCTTTTTCAATCAATATTGTGTGGGAGTACAGACTGGGAAGGCATAACCCATCGACTGCCCAACACAAGTGACCAGCCTCTAGTCTGCCATTTTTGGGGATATATTTGAAAATATTGGCCTACTTTTCTTGTTTAAAGCAAAAGCTCTCTTGCTTAATTATTGAGGTTTGATTGATAGTCATTTAAGTTGACTTTCTTTCTTTGTCAAAGTTTTATGACAGTATTTTCAGAGATTATTAAATACCTATACCTAAAACTACTTAATAAAAGCATACAAAATCTTCCACACCAACACATTAACAATGTGCTTAAAAATGTGCACAAAACCAGTTTATGGGAGAAAAGGACCTTTCTCATTGTTTACTTTTATCATTCCTGTTTATAATCGACCTTCAATATTTCTCGTGATGTCTGATGGAATGTACATGTAACAAGTCAATAGCAAAATTGTCTTGCCCACCTGTGACTATATAACACAAAGGTTTCCCCATTCAAGTCAAGTTTGATGTCTGAAGAAAGTCTTGCACGTAAACTTTAATGTTTGACCTAAAGTGACCTTTGAAGTTACCATGTGACCTCTGACAGCACGATAAGATGAATGTATACCAAGTGCATCTACCACCCAATATTGGTTGCGATATTGCAGCAACATGTGCCAAGTCATGTGTCAAATAGAGTCTTGCAAGTTAACTAAAATTTGAGCTAAAATGACCTCTGACCTTACCATGTGACTTCTAACACCACTATAATATGAAGGTCTCCCAACTGCATCTATGACCCAAGTTTGGTTGAAAAGGGAGCAACAGTTGTAAAGTTACTTGTCTTTTGAGAGTCTTGCAGGTAAACTTTAACATATATGACCTTTGACCTAACCATGTGACCTCCAAAGGCACATAAAATGAAGATCTTCTCAGTGGTGTCATATTAATTGATATAAAGTGACAAGTTATACAACTATTTGGGTCACTTGTTTTAAAGTTCCAGTGTCATTCCGTTACCGTCATTCCGTTACCATGTACGGTAACGGAATGACGAAAATTAATTAATTGTTTTTTAATTAGTAAGAGTGTCAATGAAAATAAAAGTTAGTCTATAGTGTCAGTCTACCTGAACCTGCTTTGCATATAAACTTTCCAAATTTTCTCTCCTCAATTTTCTGAATAAATAAAAAAATGAGTGTTTATCGGTAACGGAATGACGCAAAAATAGACTCAATTGTTTAGAATCACCAAAGCGTAACAAATTCCATAGAACGCAATTTGAGTACATGCATTACTTTCTTTGAGACAGAACTATAATATAAACTACAGTTGAGGGATTTTTAAGATCTCTTTTGAATTTTATGGGGAAAAAAATCTTATGTTATTTTTCACATTTTCAGGCAAAAAATTAATTAGTAATTAACCTGGAATTTTAAGTATGAAAATGCAACAAAAATGTAATTCTGACTTCAAAATCAGAAAATTGAGTCTTTTACCTTGAATTTGACACCAAACTTGATGGGGTACTATGTTTTTGAAATTTTGGGTACCATGTCCACTTTCGCGTGGAACTGCCCATTTGTTAATAGAAGCAATGAATTTTAGAGATATCTACACTTCAACAAACATGAGAGCTTCTGACATAAAATTTTACTTGCCCTGGGCAAGTGGGCAAGTGCTTGACAGTTTTAAGCCCGCTACAAAGCAGGGGAAAATGCATCTTTAGCAGGAGAGCTGGAGATTTAGGAATATCCACCTCAAAGCAACAGAACAAACATGTCCCATTTCAGTTTCTTTACTAACATGCTGTAAAGAATTTTGTCTTCTCTCTTCCATCTTTGCATTTACAGATAGCTACCCAACTCCGGTCATCACATGGCGTCACAACGGTGTGGATATAGTCAAAGGTGACAGTCGTGTGAAAATGACCGTCAATAACCGCCTGGTCATTCTAAACACGACGAGTGAAGATGCTGGCCAATATTCATGCAAGGCCTTCAACGCTATGTATCCTCCATTGCAGTATAGTCCCAATATCGCACTGACGGTGCAAGGTATGTTGCTAATGGTTAGTAAACATTATCCCCATTCAGATAGCCCAAATTCACTGGTTCTGAAATGCCTCTGCTACCCCTCCACTTTCTGTCTGAATGGTTTAAGCAGGCGAAAAAGAGTATTAAGTGAGCCCACTCTGAGCCCGCTCAGAGCCAGTGAAAAAGGAGTAGCTGATATGCTTTACCTCCTGTGTGAAAGGGTTAAGCCACCTCTGCTACTCATTGCACAGTGATACATGCAGAGTTCACAAACATCCGCACCGAAAAACAAAAGACAATCACGCATACGTAATATATGCACTTCCTGTTTCGGTTTCGCCAGGCGGGTAGCGACTCCACCTTTTTGGTTGCTGTGTGAATGGTTTAAGACGGCAAAAAGGCGCAGCTGCATGCCTATTTTGTGCTATCTGAAGGGGGTTAAAGGTTAGTGACGTGATTGGGAACACTTGAAAATGCCTCAAGAACCAAATGAGTTGAAATATATACCAACTATACACTACCAGGTGTGGATCTCCCACCTGTGAGGATTTGTCTGTAATTTGTTTACTTAAGGAGAATCAAGCATAAACTTAGGAGTATCTTAATTTCATCCGGGGATGATAAAAATAAGCCCCATAGAGAGCCACACAGCAGGTTTCCATGCTACGAGTGATATTGACATTGTTTATTTTAGAATGAGTCAACGTTTGACAACAAGATTTTCACAGGAGAATCCTTGCATAGTTGACTTGATTCTAGAGTAGTTTCAGCCCAAGTTGAGGACTACCCCCAATCATGTCATTTACCTTTAAAGATTGTGTCATTGATTTGCACGTCAAAAAACATCTAAATGAATGAAATCAGCTGAAATCATATCCAATGTGAAGATTAATATAAATTAACACCTCTCATAGAGACTTGGGGTAAAATATTGAGTTTTGGTGAAAATCTGGACGGTTAAACTTCATACTTTTTCAAATTACTCAGGAGCATTTTCAAAAAATCCGCGACGTCAAACGTGCACGTGCCGTTCCAAAATTGTCCGATCAGCTGTTAGCTAAATGTTGAGCGGAGGTTAGCCGTTTGACCAATCAGTGCGCTGTGCTGGTCTTCCGACGTTACACAATAACCGCGATTCGCAGTTTGAGCAAAATTGAAACTCACGGAAAGAACAACATTCTGGTAACGTGTCGTTATTAGTTTTTCTCATAAAACAACAAATTCATGACGTACGGATCTCAAACTTTCAACACACCATTTGTAAGTACTAAACTACCGTTTGGTATTGATAATGAAGGGAAGTAATGGACTTGCACATCCCTGACACAATCTTTAATGGAGTGTTTTAAGACTGCTCTGACCTGCCTCACCTAAACTATTTTCTATCTGAATGGGGCTATTGAGAATGTGGTTCACTTTTATCTGCACATGCACTGCACTTGTCCAAACTGAAACTGCAAACTGACTTATTCCTCAACTAATCAGTAATTTCCAAGTTATTTTGAAAGTTATTTTAATTGTGCCAACTGATGTTACTTTAACAAATTGATCATTGAAGTTTTCTTGCAAATGACCATATTTTGTTTGTTTGTTCATTTATAGGTACTGCCCCTGATACCATCGCGCCCACTATCGTAGTCCCTCCCACTCACACAATTGTCAAATTTGGAGAAACCACTAAAATGGAATGTATAATCAATGCTAAGTAAGTAATATTAGTAATGATGATAGTGATGATTATGATGATGATGACGATGATGATGACGATGGTGATGATGATGACGATGATGATGATGGTGATGATGATGATGATGATGACGATGGTGATGATGATGACGATGATGATGATGATGATGAGGATGATGGATGATGTTGATGATGATGATGTTGATGACAACGACGATGATGATGATGATTGCACATTTTCCATAGTACATGTTCAAATGTGCTCAGATTGTAATTGCACAGATGAGACATGAGTTGTTTGAAGAGACTGAAGGAATGCTGAGTTCAGAAATATTGGGGTAGCTTGTTCCAGAGTTGAGGAGCAGCAGTCAATTTTTTTTTTTTCACTAATTGTAGAAAGTATCTTGCCAGAAGTAAAATCGAATTAAAACATACACAGATACAGAGACATTCTCATACACATACAGGTGTGTACATACGCACACATGCTAATGATTACTTGTGTGACATACTTTATCAAATAGTATTTCAGGCCTCTTGATTTCAAGGAAGGGGTTCATATGAATCTTGAAGAATTAACACAGAAATCATCTTACAGTTTGGGTGCAAAATATGAGTAATATTATTTTGTGAAAGTATAACATCATCCAGTCTTCAATAAGTAACATTCTCTGGTGTTAAATAAGAGCAGCAGGGGTTTATTTATTTTGTGAAAATATCTTATCAAGTCCTATGAATATTAGAATATAATTATAAATATTAGGCTGGACTTACTTGTGATAAGTTTCACGACGTTTCGTCTACTCTGTAGACGAAACTTATCAAGTATTCAGGGAGTGAAATAAAATCGTTTATTTCAAAATTTAGATTGCTCCAATTATTATCATTTAAATTAAGCCTCAAATTTTCTGTTTTACAAATGCCAAATTCCATTTGTTCGACTGTACAAATGTCAAATTCTGTTTCATCTGTGTTACAATTTTGCAATTTTCTGACTTTAATTATTTTTGAAAAAAAATCATGAATAATGTCAAGCTAACTATGCCTAGGGGTTTTGTTTCAATTTTGGGGACATATTTACAGGTCAAGCATTATTTCTTTGGCTTTATTAGGCATCTATTTGGTAAGTTAGTTTAATTTTGTTAAATAAATATTTATTAATCTTTTTTGGGGGGAGTTTTTAGGTATGATTTTTCATTTTTTTTCAAAATGCCGTTTTTCGTATTATACCTCAAATTCTGTGAAAACGGAAAGCTTTGATCTTTAATTTAAATCAGTGGAGGGGACTCTTCCATTTTACCCTGATATTAGACCTTAAATCATATTTCTTGTTGAATATTTGTCACGTTTAGACCTGCTGATGATCTTGTAATCACCTGGACCAAGGATGGGGTAACTCAGACGGAGAATTCCATGGTGTTCGAGATCGTGGCAGCGACAGAGTCAGATGCGGGCGTCTACTCATGTCAGGCCGTTCTCACTGGGTCCGGCTTGGCCCCTGTCACAGCCAGCGCTAACCTCACCGTGCATAGTAAGTACTCACTTTTCAAAGCAGTAGCATAGCATTAGGGCCTGTTGTAGTTCTTTTGGAAGCAAACCGTACCATACCGTACTGTGCCAACCCAATGAGTACAATTCCAGAGTGGTTCATTTTTGAGCGTTCAGGTAAAAATGTGGGAAGCGTGCCTCCGACGTATCAATTCAGTATGCTTTACTCTTGAATCTGAGGAAATCACATGTTTAAAGTATCAAGGAGTGTGTTCAGGTGCTTATTGCAGTATGGTATGGTTTGCCTTGGCACGCTTTAGACCACATCAGAAGGTGGTGCTCTGTGGCAGGCTATGCCTTCTGAAGCGGTATGGTATGGTACTTTTCGCTTTATGAGAGTGCTTGAATAGGCCCTATGTTAAACCATCGGAGACCAAGAATGGATATTTCAGGCTGAGGTCTCTGAAGAGTACATGACGAAATCATATCATCTCCAGTGGGCTAAGAGTTTATTAAATGATTTTTTTTTAATGCCACCTGTGAGTGTTAGTGTTATTTGGGGGAGGGGGGGGGGGGGGTAGTGACTATTCCAGCCATAACTTTGGGAAGGGACTGAGGGATGGGATATTTGATTTAGTTTGTAGGGTAGTTCAAATAAATAACAATTAAAATAGACCCATTAAGAAGATCAAAATAAAAAAAAATACACGCACACATGACACTGAACAACAGCAAAATGACTGTAACCATCGTTACATAAATGTTGTACCTATTAAAGAAGTACACACACACAAAAAGCTTGCAACTCTAGCTGAGGAATGATAATAGAATGAAATAAATACAAAATGACTAAAAAAAAGTAAGTAAAGAAAGTGAACAAAATGCAAAAAGAAAACAAAAATTCAATAAACAATAACAAAAAGGGAAATTGCATATGCGTTGCCCCAAATTATACATTACAGGCAATCAATATAAGCTGATTTTAAAGGATGCTTATTAAAGAAATACTGAATTTTTTCTCTTTTAAACATCATAAATAGAGCTAATGAAATAGTGTGAGATGATTACAGTGACATCATCAAATATAGGTCAATACTGGCATTTAAAATCACAAATTCAGTAATGAAAGATCAAAGGATTTCTTCTCAGTCACGAGAACTCAAGAAAATAAGATTTATTTTCTTATTTATGCAGCCATAAATTCATGTTGCCCTTTTCACAACAAGATGATTATACTAACATCATATATATCACAGTTTAGTTACAGAAAGCATACAACGTACTTCACTTGTATATCTTCCCATCTATTAAGTGTATGTAACTCGGAGGTGGTCTAACATATTGCAGGGACTAAAATTGATGGCATTCTTAACGTAGGATATCTCATAAAACAACGGTCTATGAAAACAAGATTTGGAATCTGAATGGCTCTCCTGGCACATGTGCAGACCGATGACATGTTTTACCCTGCACAGATTACATGGTGCTAATGAAGCCTGTCACACTGGCTTAGCCAAATACTTGATCACCAGTCTGGAGGTGGGAAGATGTGAATGCATCATAGGGATCTCATATAGGTCACAGCAATAGATATAATATGCAGCTGATACAGTACCTTGGGAGTAAATATATATCAAGAAATGATAGTGCAGATTGTAATATATAGTCCTGGAAATTATTCTACATGTTAAAAATTGGTGACAGTATAAATTTAGTGAGTCATAGTTTAGAAGAAATTGTGTGTCAGTGAAGAGCAGATTAAAAATAGAAGTTTCAAAGATCTTGCAGCCTGATTACTGATCAAAGAGGAGGGGAAAAAAACAAATTGTGGAACAAATACTTTAATCCTGCTTTCAGCTTGGATGTTGATAATGAAATATACCCTGTTATTGAATTGTGGTGTTTATTTATTTTATTCTTTGGTTTTGCGAAGACTTAACCCTAAAAAGACTGGGGGGGGGGGCCTAAAAGGCCCCCCCTCGACATTTTTTGTGATAAATTTTTAATGCGAGAAGCTATGGCCGCGATATTTCATGACTTTTTTCTTTGAAGTCTTGCACATCTTTTGAGCCCAAATTTGCGACGCCCGGGTACCCGGTTCCGAAATTACGCAACTTTTCGTACTTGCATGTCACACCAAAAATCGCTCAAAAACATGAAATTGTGTGTTATTTCAATGCAAATTGTGTTTTCAGCCCAAATTCATAAATGTATGATTATTTTTACTTTTACTGATTGAAATTAACTAATTTTATGCTGTTTATGACCGAAATAATGTCGCCGACAATTTCCATTGAAAAAACAATAAAAAACAAAAAGTCGAAAAACAAAGAAATACATAAGAAATTCCAAAAACAATAAAATACATAAGAAAACATTTTGATACCGAATTTTTTTTAATGTGCCTTCAATCAGAATCTCGCAAAGAGTCTTTAAACAAAAAATGAGCACTTCAAGGGCTTTACTTAATGATTTACAGCCAAATTCTAATTTCATGCATAAATTAGCATAATTAATTAATTAAAAATAAATTTGACTAATTTTTTTAACAATCAAATATACAATTCTGTAGATTATGTCATGGGTGACGTGTGTGTCGACTTTCATCGCGATCGCGCGATCAACGGCCGAGATCTGAAGGGGGGGCCCTTTAGGCCCCCCCCCAGTCTTTCCAGCCTCCAAAATACCCCAGTCTTATTAGGGTTAACATTCTTCATAAGGATAAAATCATTGGATTGGTTCTCGCTAGTGTTACATCCAAAAGAAATTACCTTTAATCGACTGCCACATATCTGAAAAGTATTCAGACTTAGAAGATTTCAGACTCATTTTGGTATATTTTTTTGCAGAAAAGCACGGTACTAGCTCGATGCTAAACACTTCAAAGGAGATATACTGTAGGACTGATCAGTCATACTTAGGGTTTAAGATTTAAATTAATCAAAGGCCATCAAAGGCTTTGGAAGATTTTTGTGCCCTTTTTAATTTTCCCCATTTGTGCTGTACTTTAGGAATGTGCCCTAGAGTAAACTGGCCTTGCCCTAAAATATCGAAATTTAAGGCCTGCATATTGACAAAGTTGATAAATTTGTAATTATGATATGTATGTATAATCAATGATTGTGAAACAAATATAAAATCATCTCAACACCGATATTAGTACATAGGCATTTAATTTCAGGAAAATTTTGTGGTAGGATTTTTCAAAGATTGTTAGGTTAGGTTGGGTTAACCAAAGGCTGCCTGGTTTTCAAGCAAGGTTACTCGGCTTTTGAAATAGTCAAAAATAATGCAGCTCTAGTACTGGCCTTCCTGTGAGTCAGTTAAAAGCTTCTTCATGATTTGCGAGACTACAAAAGTCAGCCCGAATCAGAGAGAAGAAATGTTTTGATTATACTGCCATCACCTCGACTCGTACACATACGCAAATTCAATCTCGGCAGTCGAATCAGCTAAACACACAAATAAATACGACTCCTTCTGCAGCTTTCCTACCCTGTCAAAATGTGACTCACCAAACATGTCAATTATTACTCCTCGAAATTCATGAATTTGTATAAACAAGAGATGTTTACGCGCTAAATTCGGGTCAGTTTTCTTTCAGCAAAAGTGACTGACCACACATGTAATGCGATGCTCTTGTATACTTATGGGTACATGATCGACCCACTTCTCAAAATTGAATCTCAGCACTTGCACACCCAGCACAGAAATAAATAGATGGGACCATTGATTGCTCTCAACAGCTTAAATAAATAGACCCGCAAATAAAATGTAAAGCGTGAAATTATTTAGCCTGGCACTCTCTATAAACAAGTCGGTGATGAGAACATATACATGAATGTACTGTTTTAATTGAAATAGAATGGGTATCAAACACTTGCTTCGATTGGAAGGGATAATTCAGCTACGTCGTCATTAGCATGATTTGAAAATGTGGCTGCAATGCAAAATCGGGACAAAGACATACTGTCTGGGTGAGAACCAAAAGGGCATTAACTCAATTCACATTGACAACCAGAAGGGCACCAACACTGTTGGCTCTGTACAGTTGTAGTGCCTTTCTGGTACTCAACCAGTACTGAATAACGCCCTTCTGGCTTTCAGTAGATGATACATGATGTGATCTTTGTGGAGACAGGTGTCTATTCCAAACAATTTTTGGGTTATGAAAGCAGTATGGGATCTTATCTGGTTACAAGAATCACTCGGCACCTCGAGTGTAGGGACTGATGCTGTATTGATAGTTTAGTATAGCGCCTGATGATGTGCTGCGCGAGCGTTTAGCTCCAGAATTTTTCCCTGTAGCCATTCTGCACTAGTATCAACACTTGTATGATATCAAATTACATTGATTAGAAAGGGAATTTTTTTTGTTGCTCCTGTTGCAAAGCTTTGAAAATTGTGAAGACAGTGTTTGATTTTTAATTTTTCATTGGTTGGTTATTCAAGATTTGGTTACAATGGACACTAGGGAGCCATTTCACACTAACCTCCTTTAAAAAAAATGAAAAAATGTATTGATATTTTTAGAAAATATTGCTGAAAACGAAATTTAATCCCACCATGAATGTAGGTCAAGATACATGTATTTGAGGTATCATTGGCACAATATGGCTGAAACAATATCTACATGTTGAAATTCAGCTTCTTTACTATAAACTTTACTATATATTCATTGCAAATGGCGACTGCATCATATTTGGAATACTTTTAGTAGGTCAAACTTTCTTCATGATCTTTTGATCAATTTGGTAACATGAATTACAATGATAAGGAGGCAGAAAATATGATTAAATTTCTCATTTTACTGCTTACATTTCATTCCATTCTCTCATTCATCAGCTGGGTCATATACTACTATTGAATGTTGCAATGTCTTCAACATTCAATGTGACATCTGTCAATTAAAACTAATCACTATAAACAATCATAAGCCAGCAACATTAATGCATCATCACAGAGTAAAGACGTGGAAACGGGGACTCGCTTCACAGCATGTGGGATGTGCGTACTTCTTATTAATAGACGCTGCATCTCCAACTAACACACGCACCCATGCTTGAGTAGATCAGATCTGAACTGGTTTATCCATTAAAATATCGCTACAGCCCGAAATAAACACAAAAAAATCTGCACCTCGCATTGCATGTGTTCTATATTGACACGTCCAGATGTTTTTGTGACCTCTCTTCATAGATGGCTTGTTTATTCATTATTCATGTTATGCTCCTTCGTATGATTTTTTTACGCTCTTTACAACTGTGATGCAATCTGTTTTTCTGTAAATATATTTCATTCATTCACTGTCATTTTGCCAATTTTAGTTTAATAATTTTTTTTTTTCATTTCTCGTTGCATGGTTATAGAGCCAGGTTAGTGACTGCGTGATGTGTTCAAGAATTTGTTTGGCGTTTTCTTTTTGATTTTTTATTTGCGGTGATTTGGAGTGCTTTTCTTTCTTTTGTCTTCCTTTGTCTCTGTTTGTCTCTTTTACATTCTTTCAGAAGTTTGATGATCTTTGCCAAGAAATGTGAAGTAAAAGATTAGACTGTGTTTGATTGTGTAATAAATCTCCTTTATACACGCTTCATAATGTCTGCAACCATACCACATAGTTTTAACAAAGTTTGAAGAGGGATGTTTGTGCATTCAAGTGGAATGAGTATGTTGAAATTTTGGCAAAAGGTTAAGAAAGCAAACACTCACATAGTATGTGACATAATATATCACTAATGTTATGTACATGAATCAAATCCAGCCCATGTTGTTCTCTCATTTTGATTCCGAGGTGACAAAATGTTATATCTCAAAAAATTTAAAATGTTCAGGAGTGCCAAATACTTTATAACTTCATTAACCCCTTGGGCTCGATGCTATAGGGCACTGTTGTTTATTGAGAGACGACTCGATTTTCACGTGGTTGACTTTGAAGGGAATTTAAATCCATGTTTTTTAATAAAATTCTTCACAAAATGTTTATTTTTGTACTTTATACTGGTCAAAAATGTGTATTTTTTGGACAGATGCATTAAGCAATAAAACTTTACTGTTTATCCAGTGTTTGACAGAAATTTGAATCATATTTTCTGGGCTTCTGTAGAAGCCCGTCGTCTCTGAGAGTGCAATGCAATGGGCTTCTGTACAAGCCCGTCGTCCCCAAGGGGTTAAGACAGTAACAAATGGGACAACATTCTTTCTATCTGGTGATAGTGGCGTTATTGTTGAGACTTGACAAATGAGATTTGGAAATAAAATATCAGGTTATCTACATGTAGCTGCAAGCTTACATAAAAACCTAATTTTCTCCAAAAATGGTAATACAAAGTTTTGTCCTTACAGTGACGATTTGTAGGTTGCACCTGCACTGACAATATCTGTCTTTCATTTTCATGTCTGTTTCTCATTCTCATGTGACACTTACAAGTAAATACATGTATTTCAAGTGATCGCTTTTGATTCAATCTTAAACTAAAGGATATTAGTCTAAGTAGTCAGTTGTACTCATATTGAAACAAATTAAAAGTAGTAAATTGAAACTAGTAAATTGCTGTTTCAGTTGAGTGCACTCTTAATCACCATAATTAATAAGTTTTGCAGTGTTTCACAGTGGGTATTATGAAGACATTTATTTGAAGACATCACTTTTTGTGTTCACATAATTCCTGTACTTAAAATGATTTGTTCATAGTGTGGGTGTGTTTGAATTGCAGTTTCGACTTGAGACATAAATTATACTTGGTAAATAGAAAAAAAAGGCTCTTGAAGTTGGTTATACACTGTATTTTCTTAAAGTGATAGGCTAACATTGTGGAGCTTCAATTTAAAAAATTGTCAAACTTTGATATCTGAGCTACATAGTAGTGTTCAAATGGACAAATAAACACCCTAGAATACAAAAGTTAGGAAAGTTACACTGCCAATGGCAAGTTATACATGAATAAACAATAAAACTTGGGGCGAGTTTTATTAACCTAGGTGTGTGTACCACAGCTAAGTCTATGTGGGAAAATGGGCCACAGTGAATCGATGGTCAATCTGTACGGATCTTTCCTTTTCTTAAAGCCACTACAATATCCATTTTTGAAATACAATTTTTTTCAGCGGTTTACATTTTTAGACCTCCATCAAAGAACATCGGTGCAAGAGGGAATCATGCGGCCTCCAGATTTTTTCTTAACTGTGGGTCAACATGTTAGCAATACCTTTAAGATATCTGGAAGGTAACCAGTCCACTTTGTCTTACCTCTGTACTGTGTGAGTGCCTACGACACAGAACCCTGACTTGCACGTTGATAAAAGGTTCTGTTTCTGTGTACCGCATTGACGATTGGTATTTTCCTTCCGTATTG
>JZLH01S0169598.1:0-20731 GCA_001188425.1 Eucidaris tribuloides | reverse complement strand
GAAAGAGCAGACTCGGCTCTTTCAGATGAGGTATAACTCATATAACTTTTTTTGTCTTTGATTTTTTTTAAAATTAATTAATGAAAAATGTCGGGGGGGGGGACCCCCGACATTTTTGACCATATTTTACATTACAGCGTCCAAAGGGTTAAAAATGTTATATGAGTAATACCTCATCTGAAAGAGCTGCATCTGCTCTTTCAGATGAGGTATAACACATGTAACCTTAAAGCCTTTTCAACCCTTTAGATGCTATAATGTAAAATTTTGGGGGTGTTCCCACGAGATTTTTCATTAATTAATTAAAAAAAAACTAAAGACATTCAGAATCTATTATTGCAGGGTTATGACATTGGGGCATAAAGCTTTCAAATAACAAAAAAATCCCCCAAACTAAACTTGGGCTTTAATAAAGTCAGTCAGGAGCTTTACATTATTATCCATTGTGTCTTATTAGCTATTTGAGATTGGTAGGTTCAGTAAGGTTACATTTTGAAGTTGAAAAACCAGACCCTGTTCTGGCATTGTTATCATCTTGGTGGGGAGACTGCAGGAGAGTGATAGACCTACCTTTTCTTTCTTATTTTCAGATTGGGTGTTGGTCTGTGTTTGCACTTAGCCCTTGTGCTATCTCAGTGGATGTAACCTGCTCAGGTCAAAGGTCAAAGGGTCAACTGGATTATCAGATGGGGGAAGGATATAATCAACTCCAGCTAGTGAGGGAAAAAGTTTTAGCTAGTAAGGGAAACAAAAGTGTCAGTACATTGTCACATGTGATGAATCTTATAGTGTAACCATATTATCAACAAAAGGAAGAAAAGGTTTTTTTTCCACCCCCAGTCTAGATAATGATAGGGATGTATATCACACCTGCGCTATTTGTATAGTATGTTCATTGTAACTGCATGTAGGTCTATGTACTCTTTGTTACTTTTTGTCATTAAATGAGAATGCAAGATAATGAGTTCTTAGTTTTGTTCTCAGTACTTCAAATTTTGAAGGACATTTGGTTTCAATTCCTGTGAGATATTGTCCATGTTGGGGGGAAAAGCCTCTTGGACAGAGATATTTGGTTAGAATGTAGTCTGTATGTTGTATTGATGTATTACAGTAGTCAACAGAGATTGTCATACACACAGCTCCACAAACAGAAGTAGTTCAGGTTTTTCCACACATTTTTTCCCAACTTCCCCACTACAAAAAAGACTCCTTAAAAAGAGAAATTCATAAATATATTCATAAATAAATAAATAAATAAATAAATAAATAAATAAATAAATAAATAAATAAATAAATAAATAAATAAATAAATAAATAAATAAATAAATAAATAAATACATAAATAAATAAATACATAAATAAATAAATAGATAAATAAATAGATAGATAAATAAATAAATAAATAAATAAATACATAAATAAATAAATATATAAATAAATAAATAAATAAATAATTAAACGAACAAATAAATAAATAAATAAATAAATACATACATAAATAAATAGAAAAAATAAATAAATAAATAGATAAACAAAATATTAGACATGAACAAATGAACTGATATTAAAAGTAAATGAGATGAATAAATAAATTCATAATTGAATATAAAACATAAAAATGAATAAATAATCTAGATAGATAGATAGATAGATAGATAGATAGATAGATAGATAGATAGATAGATAGATACATGTAGATAGATAGGTAGATAGATAGATACTTGTAGATAGATAGATGGTATCACTGTGAGTGTAGGGCCACCAGTTTTCTTTCCAATTTTGGGCAGTGTCATCCAGCTAGGGCAATGGAAGCAGAGAGGGTCAAATCTCCCATAAAAATGTCCGAGAGAAATATAATTGGGAGAACCATACATTCATCAAAATAAGTGATTTACAACTGCAGTTACATCTCTGTTTTGTGCCTGGCTGCAATTACCAAATTTAAGAGTCCTATAAGCTGATTATAGATTCATTTTCCAGTAATTTACAGTTCAGATCCAGACATTCTCTGGTCTTAACTTGATTTTCGAGTGATTTGTGTTCCTTAATCTGCAACCATATTTTGTAATGTTTAGACCTGGTTGTTGTAGCTGTGATAGGCATGATTGATATCTTCAGTAGTCAGGGCCTGAGGGTCAAGTTCTGGTCATACCTGGCCTCAATCAGTCCTTCAGACATTCTCTGGTCCTAACTTGATTTTCGAGTGATTTGTGCCCCTAAATCGCAACCATATTTTGTAATGTTTAGACCTGGTTGTTGTAGCTGTGATAGGCATGATTGATATCTTCAGTGGTCAGGGCCTGAGGGTCAAGTTCTGGTCATACCTGGCCTCAATCAGTCCTGCAGACATTCTCTGGTCCTAACTTGATTTTCGAGTGATTTGTGCCCCTAAATTACAACCATATTTATGAGATATTCATAATGTTAAAAGCATGGTTTAGGCCTAGTTGTTGCAGCTGTGATATAATGAATGATATCTTGAGTGGTCAGGGCCTGGGGGTCAAGTTCTGGCCATACCTGGCCTCAAGGACTGATTGATGTCTACAGGATCTGCAGATCCTCACAGGTTGAGGTGATGATAGGGTGACTGAAACTTGGCCTGGAGAATTTCTGATGAGTCATGACCCAAATTAAGGTTAACCCTCTCAATGCCGCCAGGACTCTGGGTCTGTGACATAGCTAAAAAATTTTGTTGGGGGGGGGGGGGTGGAAGGGAGGCGGAGGACAGGGATTCTGAGCTAATTTTGTCTATTTTCTACTTGGACAGCACTTTACAAGCATCATGAGTGGGTGGCATAATCGGGATTTTTGTTGGGAGGGGATCCAATTGGCAGCATCTAGAAATTGGGCAATTTTGAAAACTTTTCCCCTTCAATATCCTTTCTATAGGGGGCCTGCATGTACATGTACAATTTTTACTGCCTTTTTAACAGAATGAAAAGCTTACTTTTATCTACTTTCAGGGTAGTTTTTTTTATTTAGTGTTGTTATTAATTCACGCAGATTTGTCATCATGTATCCCGAGTCCTGACCAGAAGATCAGTATGGCCTAAAATGAATTAAATTTCTAGCTGTTTAATCTTTTGCAAGACCTTTTCAAAATAAATTCCTCCCAAAAACTCTGTGCAGCTTATTGCCATTTTATTATAATGTGCTGAAGTCACAGATCTGCACCAAATAATACACACAAAGCCAAAGGTTTGAATCCTCTGGCATGTTAAGAGTTAACTTTCTGTCATGGTGTCTGATATGACTGTACTGTAGGCCTACCTCTCAGCATCACCAGTTTTCAGAAGTCCACGACTATAAACGTCACTTCTTCAGTTCGGAAAAGTTATCTGAGATGTCGCTTTGTTCACTAAAATTTAAATACCTCTGCCAGCAGAAAACAAAATTAGGTTTATTCGTTTTCACGAGAACCTTGCTTGGTGACTGATGACATTATTTAGAAAGCAGACTGATGACATTATGTAGAAAACAGCTTGACGTTTATCAAATTTTGAACAGAGTGTGACTCCTGACACTTTGATCTAACTTTAGTCTAAATTCGAGACATTTTTAAGTTTACTATAAAGTTTATTGATATCAATCAAATGTCATGATTAGGGGTGGTGTTGTGACTTGATTACATGTAGTTTGTATTTTAATATGATATATAAAAGTATACCTAGATATTGATATGAAACAAAATCATTTCTTTTCGTGTAACTGCAACAATGCATAGAAAACAACAAACAGTGACAGGTCCAGAATTGAGACTAGCATTTTTCAGATATCCAACCAAACTTTGGATGACCTACTTGTCCTGGTCTGCTACCAGCACAAAGCATCCATGGCAGTGATATGACTAGAAATCTGAGATTCTTGGCACATGTGACCTTTGACCTGCCTGAGATAATTCTAGGGGGTCCAGCGATACCTTCCAGTGATTTATCAAACCCTTGACTTTTGTTGGTCTGACCTGAAGAGCTTGTCTGTCAGCGATCATGTTCTCCCAAACCTGCCATAAAACTCTTTTGCTTCTTGTCCAGCTGGAGCTATAGGTGGCCTATGTTTGCCAACTAGATTTTGGCAGGGCCCCCAAGTTTTATGACAGTTGAAATCAACATCTGACAGATATGTTCTTTGTCTCTTGAAGTATGTCACTCTCAGCAAGTTTGGATGATCTGTCAACATCGCACATGATGATGAATAACTCCATGGAGTAGTTGATCTTGACAGATCATGTTCGTTTCCTATGTTTGATCCCTGTGTTGGTAATCTATACTGTTATAATAATATATCAGGGTTTGTAGATTTAAATGAAGGGATAATAATTTCAAGAAGAATACACAAGAAATTGGTCATTTGACCAAAATAGTGAAAAAGTCATGAACATGTTGAGATTTGATTTTTTTTCCTTTTTGCAATTGAAAATTGAAGGAAAAGTGTTTTGAGTAATGGAGTGATTCAAACCCTGTCAAATCAACCTATTTTCCCAATTATGGGGGCTTATGTTTACTTACTTACTTAATTACTTACTTAGGTTTAGGATATTATAAAAAAAAAATATGTAAATCTAAAAAAAAAATATTCTGATAAAAAAATCTGAAATAAGTACCAAACTTGTGTTATAGCCGGGCCTACATTTTGTATGTCATGGACTTTGTGAGTCCCAGCGGATAACTGTAAATTCCTAATGACATTAAATTTTTATGTGAAACCCATGCGGCATATTGCTATGTACTACAGAAATTATTTGTGACTGTTAAATTTATCTTTGAAGAGCCAAAAAACAAATTCACGTACTGCATGTGTAAGTTTTAAATCTATTGCTACAATTTGCTAGTTGTTATGTGTACTTCAGAAACAGTGATAAAAATTTTGATGTGTTTTTTCACCCCTTCGCAGTGTATACCCATGAGGCGCATAGGCCTACATTGTACTTGGTATTGACCATACATGTATATAAAGCTATAATCATATCAGAAATATCTAGAAATAGTAGACTAGGAGCTACATGACCAAGGACATTGTTATACTTCAAATTCAAGCAAACTTGTTGTAAAAAATACCAAAAAGGCATTCAACAAATGTCTTCATCAAGCATTATCCTTTGTCCACTGTTCCTTCCCCACTACATGTACCTACGTGTAGGCCCTAAGTAAATAGAGACACAGTAAAAGTTATGTTGATCCATGGACAAAATTTATACTAGGATATTTGTTTGTTGTAACTTTGCTTTCACATTTTCAATTTTTCATAAAAGTTAAAGGGGAATGAAACCCAGACATCTACTTGCATCCAGAGAATAGATAACAATAAGAGAAAGAAAATAGTGAAAGTTTGGACAAATTTGACTGAACCGTTCGAGAGTTATACATGTTCAAAGTTTACATAATCCTTATGTATGGAGATTCTTAAATTGGCAACACTACACTTTTTGAGATGAAAGTGTGGAGAACTCCCAATTGGTTTTGTACACAAGTTTTTCACCAATTTACGTTTTTCTGAAATGTTAGTGTGAAGGTAATCAAATTGCTTCCAGAAATATTTTTTGCGGGACATAGGCCTACTTGTACAACAAGCAAGAGGCAATCAGATATTTCATTAAAAAAATGAGAATAAAGTGAAAATTTGTGTACAAAGCCAATGGGAGTTCTCCACACTTTCATCTCAAAAAGTGTAGAGTAGGCCAATTTTAAGACCTCCAGTAACAGCCGATCAAATAAACTTTGAACATTCGTAACTCTTGAACAGTTCAACCAAATTTGCTCAAACTTTCACTGTTGTATTTCTTTTATTGTTCTGTATTCTCTGAGTGTAGGAAGATGGCTGGGTTTCATTCTGCTTTAGAGGGAGAAGGTGCCAGCAACTAACAGGCATAAGTTTATTTGTCCATTCAAATACTGTCAGTTATGCCAGATAGCAAAGTTCGACAATTGTTTAAACGTGTCTTCCACAGTGTTATATAGCGTCTTCAAGAAAATATTTGAGTTCTTGCCAACCAATCAGATTGCATGTGCACTGCAGGGAGCTGACCATGCGTGACCAATGCATGCCACGCGAGATGTGTTAGCCGCACCGTGGTACTGTATGCACTGTTTGAATTGATAAGCTCCTTCCCCTATAGCTGTTTCTGCAAGTTTTGTCTTAGGGTAAAACTTACAAAAACGTAAAATACCGGTAAACACAAATTAACTAATTTATAGGGCCTTGATGAGGGTGAGTATCACACAGTTTCCCTTATTTAGGCTGTTTTTCTCACCATGTACCATAATTCTCACAATACTCACAATGTCATTTTTATTCTTAACTTATGCCTGTTAGTTGCTGGCGCCTTCTCCCTTTAAACGTTCCAATTTTGTATACCACTATATATCTGCTAGCAACAACATGTGAAGTACCCACAGTGGTCCCTGTTTATGCACAGCTGTGATGGAAACTGACAATTCTACTTTGGTCATGTGACCCATTTGGTTATGAGCCACCAGAGGCTCGTAAATAGAGGCGGTTTCTTCAGTGAAATCACCCCGCCTGTCTGGTTTTCATTAGGCCTCTGGAGCAAATTCAGATTATGAAACATTTATGATGTTATTTTTGCCCATTATGTGACATTAAATACCAGAGGGATCAGAATTTGAAGAAAAATGAAAGAAAGAAAAGTTGTCTTCAAAATTGGTAGGAAATATGCTTCATTTACTTTGATCCTGATATATAATGCCAATAATTTTCTCATGAGACTTTTGAATGCCAGAGTTTTTGTACCATAATAGCTGAATTATGACTGTGTGTGATTTTTGGTGTATATGTGTGTGTATTGTGGGGTGTGTGTGTGTTGTATTTGTTGTGTGTGTTTGTATGTTTCTGTGTGTATGTTTATTTATTTTTGGTGTGTGTGAAAAAACAAAAAAGTGTGTGTGCGTGTGCGTATTGGGGGGGGGAGGCAGGTATGTAGAATAGAATGATTAATTACACAGATCGATGAAGAATGTATTTGTTCTTAGCCCCTTCCCTCTCACTGATACTACATGTACAATTCCCACACAATGGACAATAAGAGATGGACAACACAGACATATTTAATTTTGGTCAATCAAACAAATTTCTCATGAATCATACATAAAGTATAGTTTTGTCATACCAGACACTACAAAACACAAAAGCAACATCAAATCTAACAAAACATTGTTAAGAATGATACATTAGGATTTTTAAATGGTTAATGAGCAGATACCAAGATGTAGGCCTACATGTAGGCCGACATTTCCTGTTGCAAAATGTCAGGCACCCTTTAACAGGTTATGTTTCATTAATTTTTCAAGAATTTGCAAGTGTTTCAACTTTCGTAGCATTTGATTTTTACCTGGCATTAAAGTGATAGGCTAACATTGTGGAGCTTCAATTTAAAAAATTGTCAAACTTTGATATCTGAGCTACATAGTAGTGTTCAAATGAACAAATAAACACCCTAGAATACAAAAAGTTTGGAAAGTTACACTGCCAATGGCAAGTTATACATGAATAAACAATAAAACTCGGGGCGAGTTTTATTAACCTAGGTGAACACACAGTAAGTCTATGGGAGGAAATGGGCAAGTGAATCTGGTCAACTTACGATTTTCACTTTTTTAAAGCTCTAAATAATCATTTTGAAATACAATTTTTTCAGGGCTTCATTTTTAGACCTCATCAAAGACACTGGTAGCATGGGGAATCATGCGGCTCAGATTTTTTTAACAGTGGTAAATGTTAGCCAATACCTTTAAAAGACGATATAGTTTATCTAAAAACACAATGGGAGAGAAGAAAAGCTCTTTCACCATACCAAAACTACATTGTAGGCCTATAGGGGGCCTACACTGCCTTTAACCCTTGGTAGGTAGTTCAAAATGAAACTGGAGGAAATTGTTAGGTCATGATTAGGTGAGCTGATGGAGACATTACATTAGCAGATGTGGTTTGCATTTTGCCCTCTAATCAGGACAGGAACATGCTCAAGTGCCTAACCTGACTAAGTTGAGATGTCAGTCTGTGACTTTTGTGTGTAGTAGAAATTATGAATGTGCATTGTCACTAGTCTGGCATTGTGAACTTCACAAAGGGACTTTAAAAAAATCCACTTCATAAATCTGATCATGCTGTGTAAGGTATGCCTTCCTGGGGATTCTGTGGTTTGGCCCTGGCCAAGGACCAAAGGACTTAGGCAGTCACGAAATGGATAACGAGGGCGAGAAACTGGAATTTCGAAAGACACAGACATATTGTGCTAATACTGGCGTTTTAGCATTGTTCTGTTCCATTTTATGGATTTGTTTTCATTTCAGGCTAAATTCACTTTGCTAGAACAATACGTTTAGAGATATTTTCACTTTGAAAAAAAATCTTTCTTTGGTAATTTTTTTTTCTTTGAAAAAACATTGCACTTCTTTGCATTTAAGGGTCTGCTCCTTTGCATTGTCTCACTCTCACTTTCATTTCGCATCCAGTGTGACAGGATTTGGTTTTTTGGGGGGGGGTGGGGGACTGAGAGGTTGGGGATGGGGGAGGAGAGAAGTGATTTGACTTTGATGTGAATACGTGTTATGAACAATTTTACCCCAACTCTTTCTTTACTGTGCACTGAAAAACGCTGACTGCCAGCATTTCATCTGTTTCACCACTCACCTGTGTTTCCGCATTCAAACGCCAGCGACAAGATGCTTGTCATTTTAGGCATTCTTTGGGATGAGTGGAAACAAGAAGCGGAAGTATTTGTTTTGCCCTCGTTAACAGGTTGAATTGCACATGTTTAGTTGTCAAGGTCATGCCTGTCTGTATAAAGCAACGATCGCAGCACTCATTTGAATCCCCAATGTACTGCACTGTGACTGCTATTTGAATCACAGAATGATTGAAGTCACGTCTTATTTGTACATATTCAAGAATCGCTATGTGACTGCATCTAGACCCAAGACGTGATCAAGGAGATTGATCCCAGCCCCCTCCCCCACCCCACGGGGAGTGATCTCCTGATCTCCATGGACTGTACAAAATTGGGCAAGATTCAATTGGGGAATAATTTGATGTTACAAGTGCAATCTTGTCATATGGTGAATTTAATATTTTTACATTTCCCCAAAAGAAGTCTGGTCTCAACTTTACATGGATCAATTTTCCCCATCCCCATGAGAAAAAAAATATGTTGTGTAAACAATCCCTGTCCTACTAGTTTTGGGCGGGGTCCTTAAAACAGTGCTACAAAATAAGTTCTTCAACTATGTAAACATCCTTTCCTTCAATTTTTAAAATTATTTATTTATCTGTTTATTTATTATTATTATTACTTTTTTTTTGGGGGGGGGAGGGAATCTAAGGGCAGCAGATAGAGTCTTAAACTTTCTGTAAACTTCCTTACCGTTGGGGGGGGGGGGTGGGAGGAGGGACTACTACTGCCAGAAAATGGGGTTTGAGCTTGGAACTCAGTCATGCCCTATTATCATCCGTCTCTTCGTTCACCTAGCTGCAAATTCAGGGCAAATATCCGATTAAATCAAATTTGGCCTGGCAACTAGACTAAGCAACAGAGAGAGAGGTGTTTTGAGTGAACTTGTCACCCCAGACCATTTGGGTAGGGGGTTGTTTGTAAGATCAGGCCTGCTGGAGTGTTGACAAACAGCCCCTATCACCTGCGTTGAATTACGACCATATTTGGAACAGAATGAAGGACTGTTCTTGCCAGCATACACATGCTGATTTACTAGCCAATCCATGGCTTTCTACCTCCATGACCAATCTGTACTTATGCGGCTGTTAAGCCTGCAAGGGAACAATCCTAAAACCACAGAAGTACATTAGTACTGTCACGTTCTTAAATTTTTTCTCCTAATGTCTTAACTATCTCAAGAGCACCTTTGTAATTATTAACCACAGCGTTCCCATGGTGAAATTATTTTACTCTGCCAAAAAGTACTTAATGACTGTGTCATTAATAAGTTATCTGTAAACAATTTAGACTTTTCAGCTAGCAGTGAAATGATGTATTAGGTCTCTTGGGTAATGTGTTCACAAAATCTTATTTTCTGTAGAAAAATAACTGTAGAAACTACATGTCTGCATCTCATAAATCAACCAGAAACTGATGACTGTCATTATAAATAAGTTATCTATTCATCCCATATGTAAACAATCAACAGTTTTCAGCTTATAAAGAAAAATGATGTATTAGGTCTCTTGGGTAATGTGTTCACAAGTCTTATTATCTGTAGAAAAGGTTGTTTAGAAACTGCATGTCTGCATGACTTAAATCTTACACTTGAAAGTGCTCCTCACACTTTTTGAAACACACTTGTCTCTTAATTGTCTGCAACTTGGATAAGTTTAGTGAGATAAAGCAGTTCAATGATAAATAATAATGATAATAATAATAACAATGTTAAATAATAATAATGATAATAATAATAATAACTTTAATGATAATAATAGCTAGTAATAGTAATTATGCTAAATAATAATAATGATAATAATAATTAATGATGATGATAATAACAATGATAAAAATAAGAAGAACTTTAATAGATCAGGTTTAATTCGCTGACTACCAATATTCACACTAAAAACTAACTAGAGTAAAAAATAATCTGCATAGTGCATACTAGTGTACATGTCCCCACAGATGGTGTTCATTTCAAGTGCGTGCCACAATCATACCATCCCAGATGTTGCATGTATTTTTATTGGAAATGTGGCATGTCATTCCTGCGTCATCCCGCCAACTTACGTCTGTTGTAGGGACAGAATGATGTCGAATGCCTGTTATTACGTACTTGAGAAGTTTTAATAAATCAACTTCCTATGTGTAGGCGGAGCGATATAAATGTTAGTTCAGAATTCCCTTTTGGTATTCATGAAAAAATATATACTCCTGTTTTGCTGACAGAGTAAAATATCCTCGTTTAAAAGTAGTTATGAAGATATCAAGGGTTTAATTACAGGATGTTGTGTACATATTGCCTAATTTGGATAATCGCTTGTGAGGTGGAGGAGTAGAATTGGGAAGTTCATAACCACAGTAATTAATGACCTTTTGATTAATTTAGTGAAGGAGCTTTGATTTGTGTGTATCCATGTACTGTAACTAGGAGAAGTAATGTACATGTATGGGTGTGACTCATAGTCATAAAGATGAAATACTGTACATGCATAGGATTGATACTCGACCAAGCTTACAGTGTTTTTCTTCAGTTCCTGTATCAAAGACACAATTTTTTTTATTACTTACTTAACTTTAGGTTCAGCTATATTAAATCAAAGTAAATCATATTCCAAAAATAAGACATTGAATAGAATTGATTTATTTATTTAATTAAATCTATCTTGATTTAAATCACAATTTAAGACATCCTTTAGAAAAAAAGAATTTTACAAATCACCAACTTTATTTCACTTCATTGGTACTAATGATAATCTAAACAGACTTTCAACTTTAAAAGATAGGTGTAGGCTATTTGTATCACGGACATGGATTATCATGTCTATGAAAGGGGTATCAAATTATGTTATACTCCTTATTATTTCATGTTTGTGAATATCCTTAGCAATGCAATATAATATTTTGAATATTACACTGAATTGAAACTATCATTTTCAAGAAATCCTATTTACCAAAGTGATTGATCTTGTATGGATGTCATGCTTGAATTGCACATCAAGAAACATTATCTACACTTCATTGGTATTCTCAGATTTCAGATTTTTTTTCTCAAGTCAGGGCAAAGTACATCAGTGGAAAAGTACTTTCTAAGTTTTACTACGTCATGATCATGAGTTACACGTAAAGAAGACAAAAAAAAAAATATTTGTTGCAGAATTTATTCAAAGTTCGCAAAAGTCTGCAAGATTGCAGAAAGCAAACTTGAGAAGGAGAAAGTGGACCTATGCTTTCTTCAAATGCGTTCATCTGGCCAATCACCATATCCTACACATGACGAAACAACTCTTCACCTTAGAATGCGGTTACTTTGCAATCAATGTTTAAATGTTTGCCATGTCTCTCTGCTAGACCCCACCCTCTCTAATCCCAAGCGAAAACAGGCCCAGTGTGCAGGCCCCTTCAATGTATTGGTGCTTCTATTGTCTGGAGTTATAGGTGTGAATCATGGCATGAAATCTAGAGGACTCTTTTGTCTCATATTTGCTCACCAACTTTCTTCTTTTGCCCCATTGGTGTGATCTCATTCTAGTTCCCTTTTCAGTGGTTCTTTCTTCTTGAGAATTTGGTTTGGTTGGCTTCAAATTGTCTCAGGACTCTTACCCAAAGTTTATACTTCTAGTTTGAATTTCAGATATATTGAATGTTCTGCTAATGATACAATAAACAGGCTTTCCCAACATAAGGTTCAGCGAGCTTATGATATTCTAGGAAGTTACCTTGCATTGACTAGACTGAGTGTTTGTAAATTACCATGCTGAAGATTAAGTATGAGATATCACGGGTTGGGGTGTATAGAGAATGCATGTTATATATCAAAATGAAATCATCTTCCATTGAAGAATCAGTCACACTAAGACCAGTATTTTCTTCAAAAGTCAAGTGTAAATAGTCTAAAATCTAAAGGTAACTATATTACTTTTCATAAATTCATTATTTTCATACACATAGTTTCTCTTTTACTGAAATTTCAGTCGCCACAAAAAATATTACGTTTGTATACCACAAATAATAACACCAAGAATATGTCAAATTATTTCATGTGGTTAACCATAGTGTACATGATTTTTATGTTCATCACCTTTCAAATACGCAGCGAAGTAAAGGTAAGACACTTCATGAACATACATATGATTCAAGTTTGATATTGATCAAAATAGGAGTGTCAGTGATATCAATTATATTAAACTAATTACTTCACAAAATGCTGATCTGAAAATGAAATAATTGGATAGAGAATTGGGATGATCATCGGGTAATAACTGCAGTAACCAGTCAAAATTTGTGATTGTAAAATACGCTTTTTTGAACCCATATTATTATCTCTGATAGAACTTTAAAAGGGCTTATATTCCCACAGAATTGTTCAGAGTAGATTGCTTATGGGTAGATTCAGGAAATGTACATTGATTTGAATTTCATTGCACTAAATGTTTGCCTAATATACCACTTGATTTGTTCTTTTGTGCAGTTTTTCCACATCTGTTGGCAGAATAAATACAAATACAGTATCTGTAATGTTCATTGATGTGTGGAAATAAAAGATATGCTAAGTCATGCATGATGAAATCACTGATCAAGCAATAATGTATTGACAGATCTATGAATATGATTTCTGTATATAATGTGCATGTAAAATGAGATTGGTCTTTTGAGCTCTTTAAAGGGTAATACACCCCAAATTAGAATTATATACAGCTTACCCATTGAAAACAGTTTGATTTTGCTGTAACTTGCATTTCCCATTGACTTTATGATGAGATATTTTATATTTCATACTTCGTGGGGTTTTGTATGTATGTTAGTTATTTAGTAGGGAGCAGTTGCTAGTCTATTAAAGTAGTAGTAGTAGTAGTAGTAGTGTAGTAAGTGGTAGTAGTAGTAGTAGTATGTAGTAAGTAGTAGCTAGTGTAGTAAGTAGTAGTATAGGTAGTAGTAGTGGTGAGTGTAGTATAGTAGTAGTAGTAGTAGTGTAGCTAGTTAGTTAGCAGTAGTGAGTAGTAGTGTAGTAGTACAGTAGTAGTGTATATGTAGTAGAGTGGTAGTTGTAGTTGTAGTGGTGGTGGCAATAGTAGTAGTAGTAGTAGTAGTAGTAGTAGTAGTAGTAGTAGTAGTACTAGTAGTAGTAGTAGTAGTAGTGGTAGTAGTAGTATAGTAGAAGCAGTTAAACTTACTAGTACTAGTTAGTAGTAATGGTAAAAGTAGAAGTACATGTAGTAATATATTTGATGTTGTAAGAATGTTCTCTTCTAACTTGGGAGGTTGTGATATATGAAGAGAAAGAAAGGCAGTCTTGAGCGTGTGAATGCCGTGTGAGTGTGTGTGTGTATGTTGGAGGGGGGGGGGAGAGGGTTGATACCCCTTATTTCATTCCTAGGCTGTAGAAAAATTCCATAAATAACTATATTCACAGGAGTGATCAGCTATTGTAGTAAGATAATTCCTCACTCACTATAAAACTGTTCATGCTGGGGCTAAATACAGCTGACTTGACCCCTGTGGAATCTTGATTTAATCATAATGTCTGGACATGAAGATCTATTCCATAATCGGAACTGTCATTTCTCTAGAAAAACCATCTAACCACAGGCAGGACAGCTAGATGAAGGTCAGAAGGGGGTCAATGCATCTAGGGAGAAGACCCCAATGAGTTCAGTCAAACTGCTGGTCTTTTGGGGTAAATCAATTTGAAATGCCCTTCTCCCCACCCCCTCAAAAAGATGTCATTAAATTGGTATTTCTAGGGTGCAAATACTAATGATGAGGGGGGGGGGGGAGGGGGTGTCGAGTTGTTCCACATTCCAATAAAAGCAGAGTTTTTTTTTAAACAAAGGCCAAATGTTTTGTTATGATTTGTATGTTAACAACAATTCTTAGGGGTGCTGTATACCCCATAACCAAAAAAACCCTACCAAACAAACAAACAAATGCAGCACCCTCAGCACCCCTGCCCTGGGTTCCAACAGCTTGTCTAGGGATACTTTTACGTACAGTTTAATGTAGAGTAGGGGGTGGGGGTGGGGTGGGGGAAGGGGGTAATGTGGGTAGAAATTCTTTTAGAAGCTATATTCCCAAATAGGTAAATTCATGGTACAGTGGTCTCCACTTAATTGGGTAGGCATTGGCAAGACAAGGCATTTTTACCCATTTTATAGGAGTACCCTATTAAGTGGAGTAAATTTCAATAAGAAACATAAGAAATGTTTTGCCAAATTTTACCCATGTAACAGGAGTACCCCTTCAACTATTACCCCATTAAGCAGAGACCACTGTATTTAAAAATTGGTCAAAAATGAAAAATAACAAAAATCATTTAACAACTGGATAAAAAATCTTGAAATTAAGTCCATTTTTTAAATATTTGCTCCGCTCATCGAGTGATTATCTGATTTTTTTTTTTTACTGAGATTATTTACAAAATTACGGAGATAAATCATTTTGTACAAAACATTACATTACAGTGAATGTCATACTCATTAATACCCATTCACTGTACATGTAGGCCTACATGTAATTTACCATGATATTACTGTAATAATTGTAGGGAATAAAATGCACATATTTGATGTACATTGCAGACAAAAATCCACCCCTATCAATCATCATTATGCCAGCCATATTCCCTCTTGGATTACCAGACTGCATGTTAACAACACCAGCTACCAGCTCATATTCCAAGCTTAGTTTCAGTCTTGCTCAGATGAATTGTAATAAAATCATTTGTTTGACTTAGGCATCACCCAGAGAAAATGTATCATCAAATATTGGCTTTTATGTGCTGGAGTGATGATTGTTGTCAATGACAATGAATAGGTTTTTAATTGACATTTTAATTCTGTAATTACTTAACTCTTTAAATGCTGAATTTATTCTGAGGGGATAAAAATGACAATGTTCTTTTTACATTTTCTTTGAATGTTGCTTTCCTTATTACGGTATTGAAAATGGATTTTTTTTTCTATAAAATTAATGTTAATTAGGCACACTAGATATTTTATAGTGTCTCCTGTACAAAGGTGAAGGAAAAAAATAATAATTACGATTGTTCAATTTAATTGTACGATTGTACACAGATGCAACATTAGCGTGCAAAGGGTTAAATCCTATTGAATGTTTTTATTATACTATTTTCTTCCATCAATATGCCAGGGCTCAACACTAGCACTTGCCTGTTTGCCCGGGGCAAGTAAACTTTCATGTCAGGCATGTAAAAACTCAAAATATTAAAATTTACTTGCCCGATTGGGCAAGTAAAATTTTGATCATGAAATGAGCAAAACATGATAATCTTACCAAAAGCAAACAAAATATTTGTAAATTTTGTGTTCAGTTAACTTAAAATACTAAATTTTATCATCATTTTGTTCCTTGTACTCAATTTTATGACTCTTTAAATTCATAAATCACACCTTTTACAACCTCCAGAAGTAAAATGACAAACGTCCAATTTCTATAAAAGGGCCTTGTTGGTTAAAATTAGTGAGAAATCATTTTTAATGTTTTTTATTAAATTGGTATTTTCGGGCAAGTAACTTTTTCATTTGGGCAAGCAAAAATGTGAAAGTGATAATTTTACTTGCCCAATTGGCAAAGGGCAAGTACAAAAAAAAGTTAGAGTGGAGCCCTGAATATGCAGAATGTTTTTGTGTAGGATTGTAGTTACAAACTGAGCATTTGATTCCTCTGGCTTTGTGTGAGCAGTATTTTAAAATAAAAATTCAAATATGTATTCTTTTGAAACTAAAACAAATCTCAAAGTAGCAAGGTTTATACCATTTCTACTTAGTTAATGCAAATGAAAGAGTTAGAAATGTGATCATCACTGAACTTTTTTCAACTAGCAGCATTTTCACCTGTCTGAGTATTCATGATGTGCAGTAATGTGGACAAATGTAGGTGTGGTCCCTTTTTTCTGTAGGTAATGTTCCCAAATGTTCAAACATCTGACAGAAGTAGCTCTTTTTCTTGAGGTGTATGAATTATAAAGCCCATGAAGTTGTGATAATAATTGACCAATTCTGCTTGAAAATCAGTACTACATGTATGCTTTTCAAGCATCAGTACCAAAAGACAAAGCTGTGTCCTATTGCAGCAGTCTTTCCCTCTCTTCTTCATATCACGTCGCTATAACATTTGATTCACATACACATCATCACCGCTGTACATGCCGACACTGTCATCACCACCAGTCACAAATGTAGACGGTATCATCGTATTACATTTTGCACGTGCAGAAATACACACCAAGAAAAATATGGTGGCTTTAACGGCAGTCAGTGTGATGTCAGTAGGATGTTTGATAGGTTGGTTTTGTACAATGTAACATATTTTAACATTGGAAGGTTCCAAATTCAACCTTTATAGGTTCAAAATATCCGCAAGGATCAAATATTGCACCCTGTAAAGATTTGGGGTGTATAGAATAAATAGAAACTTGAACCTGAAGTTGCTCCTAGAGATATGATTTGTAAAAATATTTTTCATAATGATCAAACTCAAAGGAATTACATAAGTGGCATAAAAACATAATATTCTAGATCCTCTTCTTAGAGGATTGAGTTAAACATTGGAAACTTTAGTATGAAAACTTTGTGTTTCAGCAGTACATGTACTTGTATATCAGTATGTTAAAGATAAAGTTCGGGATTTGCACGCCAGAGAACGGCCAAATGAATGAAATCAGCTCAAATCGTTCACAATGTGAAGATTAGTATAAATAAACACCTGTCATAGAACCTTTGGGTAGAATACATAGTTTTGTTAAAAATCTGGATGGTTGAATTTCAAAATTTTCACAGTGACAATCATGTTGCGTTAGTTCCAAGATTGTCTGATCGGCCATTAGCCAAAGATTTCACCACTTGACCACTGCGCTATGTGAACGTACACATACCCGTGATCTGCAATTTGAGCAAAATTCAAACTCGAGGAAAGAACAGTTTTCTGGTAGCATAGTGTTATTAGTTTTTCTCATAAAACATTACGTCCGTGACGTATGGATCTCAAACTTTCAACACACCATTTGTAAGTACTTTACTACCATTTGGAAATCGTAATAAAGGGAAGTAATGGACTTGCAAATCCTGAAGTCTATCTTTAAATCAAGAGATGAATGCCAGATGATAGTCACATGCTGAAAGCATTTGGCTTCGTCGGAATACGTACGGGTATCAGGGCATTTAGGGGACAAAGGGTTAAGTCGTATCATCAGCAATTATACATGTAGGCCTATGTGCCTCAAGTCAAGTTCCTGCCAAGAATGCATGTATCATCAAGACAGGGGTGACTGTCCGAACCCCCTTCTCATCCCTTTCAAATGTTACAGCATTCATTTGAGTGGGGTGCAATTTCATAGTGGCGTCAAAGTGTATTTGAAGAGATATGGGGTGTATGGATGGGGATTACTTGGCCAGCCATTGCAGCCAAGCTCATGCCAAACATTCATTTGCCAGATTGCCTGGCTGGTTGGCCGGTTTGCTGGTTTGCATGGTTGCGTGTCACCAATGTAAATAATACCTGGTTCTGATGAATGAGATGGGATGGGGAGGTATTTTAGAAGGAGGGAACATTTAAAAGGGACTGTGATATCTGTGAGTGAATGATGTCTAATGTTTGAAATCACTGCCAATTATAATAATCTGTAATAAAGCAAGGAAACTGAAAGGGAAGTTTCAAGATTGTAAGCAGTCCTCAATTTAGACACAATGTTCCCAGAATCAAGCATACTTTTGAAAGTGTCTGCTGTGAAATTATCATAATCACACATTTCCTCTTTGTTGTACAATTCTATTGGATCACTGATCAGTTTCTATCAGGGTCAGAGATGCTTGTTTCTCCTCAACTCAAGTAAACACATTCAAGAGAAATTCTTCCAGCTTGAATATGGTATAAGTTTCATTTGGTTCCCGAGGCATTTTTTGCTTCTCTCTATAATGTCACTGTCATACATTAAGTAACCAAATCACTGTGTTTGCCAATAAATTTGTAATTGCATTTAGTTGATAACTGCAAACAAATTATAAGCAATACATCAATGTACCTTGATATGATGCTATACAACTAATAGCTAATTACGTGAGAAGAAACTAAATTCCCATTTCTCTTATGTTTGCATTCTGTAATCAAACATAGCTTTTTGCTGTCCTGTAAAGATACTCCATCTGAATAATCTTATTAACTCCCAGGATATTATAAGGAAATGTTGGTACATATGATTAATGAGAAGAAATTACGTGATGACAGACAGGCTTACTCCAGAGATTTGCATGTTGGTGCAGGGAAGGAAGAGTCCTTCTTACCCCACAATGAAGAGTTGATGACACATATTTTTATCTCCTTAGCCATACATGTTTTCTTTGAATGACATTTTTGCCTTGCCTGCGGTCATTCTTCAAGTCTGCAAAGGGACTTAATGAGATATATATCAATAGAACACCTGACAAACATCAAGATTTCTCATTTCTCGATGTACATGCACAGGTTGATAAAGATTTGCTCTGTACAGAAAAGTATATGCAGTGGGCACATAATTTTTGGCAACATTGTAAAATTTTCAGTAGCATTTTCGGTTTCACACTTTCTATAGTATCACAGAATGGTGTGTGAATTAATTCTGAAAACTGTGAGTATTAGCTATGTGACAGTTGTTGTATAAGTTGTTGCTGCATGAAATTGATGTACATGCATGAATGAATGAGTGAATGGATTATATATATGAATTGATAAATGATTAAATAAGTAAGTGAATAGATAAATAAATTAATATAAGCACAGTGTACAATTATAGATAAATGGAAGAATAATAAATGCATGTAACTACATGAAAATAAATAAAAGCTGCAAAATAGAATTCTACATAATGAGAAAAGGGGATGAAAAAAGCAAGAAGAAACAAAGACAGACAGACAGACACACAGTTACAGAAAGTTGAGAATCTGTCTCTAGCCTCTTTCGCCAACCTTTGCAATTCTTGTATAGGTATTCATTGTTACGCATGATTTATTAATCAATGGAATACTGCATGTTCAGTTTTAAAAATAACTACAAATATCTCCTACACTGTACAGACATGTACATGTACAATGCTAAAAAAAATACAACTGATACATTGTTTGAAAAGGTGGCTTGAATGCAATTGACCTTGCGTGTTGAGTCTAAATGTGTGCTGAAATGTAGAATTGAATCGTAATACATATATCTCACAGCCCATTTCCCATTTTAACTGACCTTGTTCCAAGCACTTTCGTCAAATAACAGTGACATGATATATATGTATTGACGAGTAGATAATTTTGTCATGAACTTCTGACATTTTGATCGGTCTCTTCTCTTTGGAATGTTTGCATTTTTCAATATTTGTTCAATAAAAGACCATTTTTTTGTTCATTGGTCTCTCCCACGCATACCATTGCAATGATTGCACTGAACTTATTGTGACCCTAACCCTAAAAGAAAGATTTAATTTTTGTATTGTCTGGAGAATTGTGTGCATACATTGCCAGTGGACTGTAACATTCAAACAAATATGTGTAAACATTATATATTTTGTTTTGTAGAGACCTCTAATGTTTCCCTTGTCCATAGTTTACCTCGAACAAAAGAAGAAATTTGAAGAAGCGAAATTGCCATGAACCCTTGTAATAAGAAATACAGTCAAACCTGTCTATAGTGGCCACTAAAATGAGAGACAAATCATACCTGTTTTAAAGAACCTGTCTATAAAGGTCTCATTTTTTGTTTTCCTTGGTGGCCACTATAGACAGGTTTTACTGTATTTGTAAATCAAAATGGTTTCCAATAATATGTTGTACAAATATGTGAGTGTGAGTGTATCTGAGACTGTACAGTGAGGACTATTCACCTCTGTGCCCCTAAACTTTCCAAGACCATGAGTTTAATGTAGGGGAAAATGGTGAAGTTAATAATTGATCCAACTCACACATAGAGTCAACTCTCAAAAAAGAAAGGGGGAGGGGGAGATCTACAGGTATAGATCTGCAAAACTCTTCAAAATTACTTTTTCAAAGGAAAAAAATGAATCCATTGGTACATGTAGTAGTACTA
>JZLH01S0169587.1:20766-46520 GCA_001188425.1 Eucidaris tribuloides | reverse complement strand
AATATTTTCAACCCAAGTTGAGAACTACCTCCAATCAGGCTATTTACCTTCAAGATTAGAACCTCCATAACAGTGACTCATTTTCTTGGTAAAACTTTTACATAATACAGGAACAGGACTCACTAAATCACTGGTTGAGTTACATGTGATGATTTCCTGTAAATTTTAGATTTTATTTCAGTTTTTTTTGTGAAATTTGCCAAAAAAAATTCGATACATATTTTGTAAAAATTGAGTTATTCAAAATAAATAACTTTACAAAGGTCATTCCAACTTCAGAAGTATTTACACCATTATGAAAAGTCCATTGGTAGAAAGGGTGTACATTTATTTGCAACTGTTGTACACAACGTTGTTCTCCATCATGCGTGTGTAAAAAGTTAGAGCTGTTTAAAGTTATCACTATCCAAAACTTGCTCCAAAATTGTTCAAAAATACTCAACACGTTATTAAAGGTAAATAGCATGATTGGAAGTAGCTCTTAATTTGGGGTAAACCTTTTAGAATCATGTAATAAGCTCTGCAAAGATTCTACTGTAAAAAAATTTGTGGTCAAATGTTGACTCATTTTAAAAGAACTACCATCAAGTATCCGTTTTGGCAGGCAAATCTTTTATGTAGCTTGATACGAGATCAATTTCTATTGGGGCACAAGAGAAATTCAGGACTTGTATGTACATTCTCAATTATCCTTAAGTAAACAAATTCAAGACAAATCCTTCCAGCCAAGATTTACATTTCAGGTAATGTATACATTGGTATATGTCCAAACTCATTTGCTTCTTGAGGCATTTTCAAGTGTTCTCAATCATGTCATTAGCCTTCAAGAGTTCAGATATGCTTATGATTTGTTACCATCATCACCCAAATTCTTCATATTCTCTTTCTATCATAGGTGGGACTGAATGTTATGCCACATGATGATAACAGTCGGATGGCTGTCATGGCATGGAACATGTGTGCCTATTCAATACAAGTCACAGGTAAAATGGAGGGACAGTGATTTTCCATTTTAAAAAAAATCATCTTTTTCTATTTAAAAAAATCTACAATTTTGTTCAACTTAGCTGAAGAATGGAAATTCCATTTTTGCCGTAGACTTTGTATACATTAAAAAGTGACAATTCAGTTCAGGGTAGATTTTAATACACATAATTTCCAAGTAGATCTACATTGTTTCCCTGCCATTTCTGTGCTTTATTGTCAACATTTTCCAATTTTTGGTATTAATTTCATAGTTTTCTCTTTCAATATGTGAAAATTTTGAGAAACAGTGTTTTTCCATGATTTTTTGTTTGAAAAACCACTTTTCATTTCAAGTTGTTATTTTTGTTAATTCCGTCCATTTTCTGGAGTCACTGAAAATCACTTTTTAAAAAAATGCTTACCCATAGATGATGCTGGAAAAGTAGTTGTGGCGGTAGAAGTTTGAGGGGGGGGGTGTAATCCCCGTTTGTGTATATCAGATTGTAACATGTAACTTTCGCGAGTAGGAGCTGAAGGCTGTTTCACATGCATAAAAGTTTTGCGAATCGCCAACCAATTTACTTTCACATATCTGTACCCTTCACGAAATTTGCAAATGTGAAATGTTCACGAAAAATTCTGGTTGTACAGTACTTTTTGGTTAGATTCAGGTATGATATCAGCAAGGCGTCATAGCTTAGGCTTTTTGGGGTTTGAGATTTTGTTGCTAACTTTGGTGTGACTTCATCAATTGCAAAACTGTGTTGCTGAAAAGTTTGGGAGGTAAGAAAGCAATTAGTGTTTTCATTTCTGCTGTAAATGTGTAAATATATGATAATTTACTTTGAAATTATTGTGAGGATTACTGGTTTACTTTTCCCCGTGTGGTGTATGGGGAATAATCACCAATTCTATGTTTTGATTGAGTTTTGACTCTGATCTTGATTTTGCAGAAGTTCTGTTGAGAAATGAAGGCAAACCACTCTTTGGGTCAATGTCACAACGACAGGTAAGACGTCAATAATTGTTTATTCCTTTTTATAGTACACAGATATAAATTTCCAAGGATAAATTGTCGTTGATACCGTCGAGAAAAGGCACTTAATGTTCCGCAGAAGGGCCTTAACAGTAAATTCCTCTGAGAAATTTGAGAAATATTGCCATTAATAATCTGTTTATCCTGTTTATCGTACACAGTCAATAAAATTTCACAAGAGGATAAATGTCAGTTGTCACGTCAGAAAGGCCTTAAATGTTCCGCAGGACAGCAGGCCTTAACAGTAAATTCTCTGTAGAATTTGCGAAATATGCCTTATATTGTTTATCCTTTTTATCAATTACATCAAGTATTAAATTTCACAGGATGAATATGATACAGTATTGTCCTGTCAGAAAAGGCCTAATGTTACCCAGGCAGACGTGGCACTTAACAGATAAAATTCCTCTGAATTAAATTGGAAATAATTGCAAACTTTTAATACTGAATTTATCATTTAATTACTCCAGTACACAAGTATAATCACAAGGATAAATTGATCAGATTGTCGATTCAGAAAAAAGCAGCCCTTAATGTCCGGCGAAGGCCCTTAACAGTAAATATCCTTGCAAGAAATAATTGAGAAATATTGTACATAATACTGTTTACTCCTTTGTATCGTAACAGAATTAATAAAATATTCAAACAAAAGGACATAAATTGCTCAGTTGTCGTCAGAAAGGCCTTCAATGTCCCGGCAGAAGGGCATTAAACAGCTTAATTCCTCTGAGACATTAGACGAAAAATAGTGCCCCTTCATAATTGTCTTATCTCTTTATCAGTACACAGTTACCTAAATCCTTCACTAAGGGCATAACACAATTCCGTCAGTTGTCCGTCAGAAAGGCAGGATTAATGTTCCGGCAGAAGGGCCTTAACAGTAAATTCTCTGAAGAAAATTTGACGAATATGCTTAATAATGTTTATCTTTTTGATCCAGTACACAGTATAAATTTACACAAGGGATAAATTGCAGTTTCGTTCAGAAAGGCTTTAATGTTTCCCGCCAGAAGGGCCTTAACAGTAAAATTCCTCTGAGAAATTGGAATATTGCTAATAATTGTTATCCTTTTTATCAGTACACGTATAAATTTCACAAGGATAAATTGTCAGTTGTCCGTCAGAAGGCCTTATGTTCCCGGCAGAAGGGCCTTAACAGCTAAAATTCCTCTGAGAAATTTGAGAAATATTGCCTTATTAATTGTTATCCTTTTTAATCAGTACATCAGTATAAATTTCACAGGATAAATTGTCAGTTGTCCGTCAGAAAGGCTTAATGTTCCGGCAGAAAGGGCCTTACAGTAATTCCTCTGAGCGATAAATTTGAGAATATTGCGCTTAATAATTGCTTTATCCTGTTTATCAGCTACACAGTATAAATTAATACAAGGATATTGTCATTGTCCGTCAGAAAGGCTTAATGTTCCCGGCAGAAGGGCGCTAACAGTAAATCCTCTGAGAAATTGAGAAAATATGCCTTAATAATTGTTTATCAAATTTTAAAACCTTTTTATCAGTACACAGTATAATTTCACGAAGGATAAATTGTCAGTTGTCCGTCAGAAAGGCCTTTAATTGTTCCGGCAGAAGGGCCTAACGCAGTAAATTCCTCGAGAAATTTGAGAATATTAGCCTTAATAATCTGTTTATCCTTTTTATCAGTACACAGTTATTAATTATACAAGGATAAATTGTCAGTGTCCTTCAGAAAAGGCCTTAATGCTTCCCGGCAGAAGGGCGCTTAACAGCTAATTCCTCTGAGAAATCTTGAGAATATTGCCTTTAATATGTTTATCTCCTTTTATCAGTACCGTTTAAATTCACAAGGTCATTAAATTGTCAGTGTTGTCCGTCGAAAGGCTTATGTTCCGCAGAAGGCCGTAACAGTAAATTCCTCTGGAGAAATTTGAGAAAATATTGCCTTAATAATTGTTTATCCTTTTTATCAGTCACCGAGTATAATTAATACAAGTGATAATTGTCAGTGTCGTCAGAAAGCCTTAGCCATGTTCACGGCAGAGGGCCTTAACAGTTAATTCCTCTGAGAAATTGGAAATATTGCCTTATTTTGATAATTGCCTCAATTATACTGAAGAAGGATCTAAAATATTGATCTTGATTCATGTAAAAAGAGCAATGGTTTTCAATTACAGCATTTAAAGGTAAGCGCTTCTATAGGACATTAACTAGGGCTAATAGCTCCATACAATGAATGTTTTCAGCACCTAATTATAATCTGTTTAATTTTATGATTAGAAAGGAAAAGTAAAAGTGTGTCCAGGGCGTGTCTGTAAGAATCATCAGATTTTGACTCAGATTTTGTTTGAATGGTCTTTTGAGTTTTCATATAAAGATTATTTCATGAGATTGAGCAGCTAATCACTTATACATTTTTCAAAAAAAATTATACCCCCTGTTTTGAAAAGAAATGTTTGTAATTATTGTAAAATGATCAAAATAAAGTACTACAGTTGGTTCTTTCAAAATGGCCAATGCTTTCAGATGGCTTCATGTTGTTTACTCGATGGCAGATATTGATTTCATGATTTAATTAGTACGGGATTGGTTTTCTCATTTTTTTTTCTTTTTTGCACAGAACGAATTGTTTAGATGTCTTCGTACACTACTGCAGTTATGTCAACAGTTTCCTGTGTTTTAATTCATGCCCATGTACAGAAACATGCTATCAGATTATTTCAGGTAAGACATCTAATAGTTTGTTTCCTGGCATAGAAGATGTTTTGTTTGTAACCCAAATTTTATTATATTAAATTAGCATTGAGTGTGCATGTCTCAGACGCTCCACTCTAATCGATTCAACATCTATCAGTGGAAGAGGAACAACAAGTATGCTTAAGAGATTACATATAAATGGGATGGAAAACAACAAAGATATGAGCATTATGAAAAGAATTTCATATTCTTTTGTTGTTCATCTGATTATAAGCACACTGCTCACAAGCCAACTTTGCTGTTTCTCGAGTTGTCTTTCCATATTCATTCTTTGCCTGTATTTTTAAAGTGCTATTACTTCTCCTAAACAATAACTTTTCAAATTTATGTAGTATTCATTTTATGTAGATTGCTTTTGTTTGCTTTATTTTTATTTAGTTTTGTTATTGTTTTGAATATTGTTTTTTGTTGTTTTGTTGTCTATATGTTGTTTTATTGACCTGCCGGAAGAGCAGCCAATGAGCTGATTGCACATGCATGCTGAAATACATTGATAATAAAAACGAAACACCCATTATGAATGTTAGTCATATACTGAACAAATGATCTTGTCATTTGAAACCAGGCTAACTTGTGTAGCTTCAAATTAAAAAATTGTCAACTTTGCTAATCTGAGATACATGAGTAGTGTTTGATGGACAAATAAACTCCCTAGAATACAAAAGTTGGGAATATTATGCTGCGACACTGGCAGATATGATATGATTAAACAATTAGTACTATGGGCCTGCAGTACAAAATAGCCTTAGATCTTACGCACAGAAAACTGTGTATAGGGAGGAATATGGGCAGATGTGGAATCTGGTCAACTTTCTGAATTTTCACTTTTTTTAAGCCATAAATAATCATTTAAATACATTTTTTCAGGAGCTTCATTTTAGCCTCATCCGGGCCACCAAAGGGCCGAATGAGTTATTGCGCAATTGGCGTTGGTTGCGTCGGCGTCCGTCGTCGTCCTTCGTCGTCCGTCCGTTCCTTCCGTCACGTCGTCCGTGCCGTCCGTCCACAGTTTTGGAAAGTGCCTTCTTCTTCGTCATTTCTCAAGCCGATTTTGATTCTGGATTGTTTATATGTAGGGCTGGTGGGGATTTACACTTACACAGAATCGGTGAACTCAGATGTTTTTTAATTTATGCAAAATTTTATCCGAAATCACAAAAAATGCATGGCTGTCTCCTTCATTTTCTCAAACGATTTTGATTTTGATTGCTTTAAATTTGGATAGGCTGAGTTATGCAATTAACTTTAACAGCAATTATGAAATATACTCCATTGAGTTATTATGGTTGGGATGGTATGCAGTTTATTCCCTCAAAATAAACAAAAATTGCTGTTTTTCCAGCATTTCTTGGAACCGATTTTTCATTCTGTTTGTTGATCTGCATAGGGCTGAGGTGGTGGGCTTTCAGATTCTGCACAAATTTGAAATTGAATCATTTGCAAATTTAAAATTAATTAATTATGCACAATTTATGCAATTTTGTGAATCCAAAAATGCCTTTTCTCCTTCATTTCTCAACCAATCTTTATTGCGATTACTTTATTTGCTAGGGCTTGAGTTATTGCCATTAACTTCTAAACGAGAATTTTGAATTATACTCCTTAATTATTATGGTATTTGCTGCAAATATTAATCAAAAATAAACAAGAAGTTCACATTTTTGACGATATTCCTTCTGTTTGTTTGGATCTTTCTAGGCTAGTGGCTTCAGTTACTTCTGCTCAAAAATTGTGAAATTTTATATCAATGTATGCAATTTAAATATAATCAATTATGCATTTATGGCAAATTTATTCAAAATCACAATAAATTTAAAATTATGCTTTCTCGATTCATTCGTCACCATTTTGATTTAGTTTGCTTTATCTGTAGAGCTAGCTTGGTTACACTAAACTTCTACCAGAATTTTTTAACTGTTGCATCATTATTTAATAGTATGGTAAATTTATGCAATTTATTCCAAAATAACAGAAATTTTATTTCAGTTCTTATTTCATTCAAGTACTTAAGTTCCATCGCAGATGTGCTTTTCCACACAAAAATCAGTATGGAGCCCCGGAAGGGATCATTATAATTCATGTGTTATTATTATTATGCTCCGCAACGAAGTTGCCGGAAGGCATCATGTTTTCGGGTTGTCCGTCCGTCCGTCGTCCGTTACCGGATCTCGTTACCGCGATAACTTGGAACCGGGGGCGATCGGATTTTGCATGTAACTAGGACAGTGATTCTATGAGCCAATGATACTGTATTGATTGGAGTCTGAAAGGTCATAAGGGCAAAGGTCCCGGGCTTAAATATGTCTGATTTGGCGCTCGTTACGCGATAACTTGACATCTGCTGGATCGGATTGTCTATGTAATTTAGGTGAAGTATGTAGTTATGAGGCACCAATGAACTGATTAGATTTTTGGGGCTGCGAAGGTCCAAAGGTCAAGGTCCACCGGGCCTTAATATGTCTGATTTGGGTCCGTTCCAGCGATAACTGTGAACCCCAATCGTGATTTTGAATGTAATCCTAGGACAAGTATGTACTATGAGCCACCAATAATACTGATTAGTATTTTGGAGCTCAAAAGGTCAAAGGGTCAAGGTTCACTGGGCCGTTAATATGTTGATTTGGGCTGTTACCCGATACTGTGAGAGTGTCTGAGTCGGATTGTTGATGTAGGACTTGGCGTGATAGTATGTATTATGAGGCACCAATTGAACTGATTAGATTTGGGGGCTGAAAGGTCAAAGGTCAAAGTCACCGCGGCCCTTAAATATGTCTGATTTGAGGCTCCGTTACGCGCCCGAAACGTTGAGAAACCGCCCATCGGATTTGAATGTAACACTAGCACAAGTAGATACTATGACTACATGAACTAATTAAGATTTTGGAGCTCAAAGGTCAGAGGCACCGGTCCTAAATATCTGATTTGGGCTCGGTCTACCGCGATAACTGAGCAGCGGTAAGTCGATTGTCATGTAACTTGGGGAAGTATTATAATGAGGCACCAATGAACTGATTAGATTTTGGGGCTCAAAGGTCAAAGGTTCACCGAGGCCTTAAATATGTCTGATTGGGCTCGTTTATTAGCGGCCGATAAGGCTTGAGAGCGGGATGGTCGGATTGTGTGAAACTTGGGTGAAGTATTTGTTATAAGGCACAATAAACTGATTAGATTTTGGAGCTGAAAGGTCAAAGGTCACCGAGCCTAAAATATGTTTGATTTGGGCTCGTTACATGATAACTTGAGAAGGCCTGTCAGATTTTTATGTTATTTGGGTGAAGTATTATTATGAGCCAGCCAATAACTGATTAGATTTTGGAGGCTCAAAGGTCAAAGGTCACCGGGCCTTAATATGGTCTGATTGGGCTCATGACTGTGATAACTTGAGTATGACTTTTCCGATTTTGATGTAACTTGGAGAGTATCTATGTTATAAGGCACCAATTTACTGATTCGATTTTGAGAGTTGACAGGTCAGAGGTCAAAGGTCACAGGCCTCCTGTCCGAATTGAGCTCATTGTCGCGATATATTTAAGAACTGCTTGAATTGGAATTTACTGTAACTTGGTCAAGGGTCACATGGGCTTATGCTTATTCATCTAATTGGTCTGCTACCATGGTAACTTGAAGCTTTTCAAATTCATCAGTTGGATGGGATGCGGACTGCGAGGCATACCATCGACTGGCGCGCAGTCGAACTGCTCTAGTTTTTTTTTATATTATTATTTTTTTTTTTCATGTCCCTTCCAGGGCATGAAACTAAATTTTTCTCACTCATTTTTTTATATTCATGTTCCTTCCGGGACATCAAATTTTAATCTTTTCACCAGTATGAAATTGTACCACATGAATTTCGGATATATGATGTTGCGAGATGCGGATGAGCGCTACGTCATTGACGTTTTCTAGTTAGACCTTATCAAAGACACTGGTAGCATGGGGAATCATATAGCTCCGATTATTTTAACTGGAAACAATGTTATACAATGACTTTAAAAAAGATAATTGATTCATAACTTGATGAAATGAATTTAACCTTTTAATGCACATATCTGCAGTGACATGTAAACAAATATGCAAGTTATGTCATAGCACTTTTACTATCATGTTTTAACAAAAAAGATGAGGTCTACCTACATATAGTATCAGACATTCCAGATTTACTTTTTATGAATTAATTAATTTCACTTAAAGACACTGTGTAACATTGTGGAAGCCTTATTTAAAAAAATGTCAAACTTTGCTATCTGACATATTTGGTAGTGTTTGAATGGACAAATAACACCCTAGAACACAAAACTTTAGAGAGTTATTCTGTCACTCGTAAGATATGTACATATCAAAATCGGCACATGAATTTATTATCAGCTGATAGGAAATTCTGCTACGCAGCAGTATATGGAGGAAAACAGGAATGGTCGCTCAATAATTTTCACTTTCTAGAAGCACTTATTGATTGTTTTAAACTGCAATGTTTTCAGGGCTTCATTTTGAGACCTTATCAAAGACACTGGTAGCATGGGGAATCATGTAGCTCCGATTATTTTAACTGGAAACAATGTTATACAATGACTTTAAAAAAGATAATTGATTCATAACTTTATGAAATGAATTTAACCTTTAAATGCACATATCTGCAGTGACATGTAAACAAATATGCAAGTTATGTCATAGTACTTTTACTATCGTGTTTTCTTTCAGCCTTATATCCTCAAGAACCAAGTGATAAAGTTCCCTGCATCCTAGACATTGACATGTTTACTCTGTTGGTAAGTTGAAGTGTCTATGTAGAGTAAAAAAAAAAAAGAATCAAAAAGCCAGATTCAATTCCAAATTTCTCAAAATTGGAAAAAGATATAAAACTGAGAATGATAGCATAATCAGTTTACTTTCATATGTGACCTGTCACCACAAAATGCACCATAAGTCGGTAAAATAAGAAATTGCATTTTGCATACTGTCTTAAAGTAGAGACTCTAAGCTTTAAAATGATTATATTGTCAGGAATGGACGAAGCAAACCTATTTAAAACCATGCTCACAAGGATGGATTATCATGTATGCCATTATCAGGAAAGCGGAGAAAAATGGCTGCAAAGATAGTGCTCATTCATGCAAAACGGAAGGCCTTTGACAACTGTTCCATAGAAAGTGTGGTAAAACTAATCACTTTCAAAATGAGAATTGTGGAAAAAAAAAACCTCATTGCGACTTATTGATCGATTTGTGGTGACAAGTCACATATGGTATGTTGGTAATTTGTATTTGGTCATGGGTGACAGGTCAGCAATCAAGTTTGTAAAACACATCAAAATTACCACAACTGCGTGGAGTTTGGTGGTATTGATATATTTGAGTGGAAATTTTTCAACTCTTTTCAACAAATACAACAAAGATTAGCAATACAAAGGTTTATTGGCCTTTGTTTCTGTTGCAGCCAGTGGACCCATATCCTAACCATGTCAAATTGAAGACTGTAGAATAAGAAGTACTGAACTCACATAATACTACTTTTGAGAAACAAAGGCTCAAAGTTTTCAGATTTGTCTACTGATCACAATTGCTTGAGTCGTACATCCACATTTGGTAAAGTTAATTGACACCATAAAAGATGAATATAGGACCAAAACAAACATTGTCACACTTGTCGATTTCCAATAATAAGTAATCAGTATTGTGGACTTGAGTACTTCTTCCTCTACAAACAAGGGTCTGAGGAAAACAAAATGCATTTCTCAAATAAATGAATGACAAAAACCCTTAATTGTATGTATTTTTGGAATGCCCTCAGTAAGACGAATAATTTGATAAGCAATTTGTTGAATATAGACATTGTTTGAAATTTGACCTTTTACGGAAGTGTCCCGATATCTCCTCAACAAAGCACAAAATACATGATAAATTATATATTTTCTTAATGCTTGTAACTAGTCAAGTAATTTGAGATACATTTTGAAGAAATTAGACCAAGTTAAAAATTTGACCCCAGTTGACCCCTCCTCTGATCCCTACTAGGGAAGGCTCAAATTGACCAACATTTTGTCAAAAAAAATTCCTGGCATGTAACGACTTCAAAACAATCATTAACTCAATTTCGTCAAAATGTGACTTAAGTACTTCTTATTCTACAGTCTTCAAGTGTCAATGGCAAGGCCAAGAGCCAAGATGTAAGTGTAGTGTAGAGACGTTAACACAATTATAGCGTTCACTGAACTTTTGACAAATATATTGTGCAAAGTTGACCTGCCATTGTAATTTGCCAGCCAATAAAGCCATGCTGATATGAATTTAAAAAAAATAAACACCCGACTGACCGACCCTCCTGTGTTTGTCACTTATGGGCAAGCAAACAAGTTTTTTTGGGCCTAATTATTATCCCCTTGCCCGACGAAGATGGAGGGGGATGTAGAAATACTGCCTTCCATCCGTCCGTCTGTAACACTGGTTTCCATTCGATAACTTTTGTAATGATTAACAGATTTTCACGAGATATGGTATGAAGGTACATGATATCAAAATACAACCCAAGTTCAATTTTGGAGTGTGTAGCTCAAAGGTCACAGGTCATAGCCCCAACAGCTATGTAATGGTTTCTGTTCATTATAACTTTCAACAGATTTTGATGAGATTTGGTATGAAGGTACATGATATCAAAATACAGCCCAAGTTCGATTTCGGAGTGTGTAGCTCAAAGGTCAAAGGTCATAGCCCCAAAAGCTATGTAACTGGTTTCCGTTCGATAATTTTAGTAATTTTCAACAGATTTTCATGAGATTTGGTATGAAGGTACATGATATCAAAATATAGCCCAAGTGTGATTTCGGAGTGTGTAGCTCAAAGGTCAAAGGTCATAGCCCCAAAAGCTATGTAATTGTGCATATCCGAAAATATGATTTCCTTTTCATAACTTTAGTAACGCTAGACAGATTTTCATGACATTGGGTATGAAGGTACATAGTATTAATACATAGTATTATAATACAGCCTAAGTATGATTTTGGATTATGTAGGCCAAGAGACAAAGTTCACAGTTCATTTAGTATGTGTATATAGGGCTATTTGTACCCAGTGAGAGGATGCTACGCCTTGCGTTGTCCTTGTTATTTTTCTGGCTATATTCTCTATCGTGACAGCATTATAACATTCTAGCTAAATACACATAATATCATAATATGAATACTCAGAATTATCATAATTTTCCACTTGAAACCCCAATCACAAGCTTGATTTCCAGGAGACTCAATCTTAGCCAGCTGATATAATCTGTTTATATTATACACTGCATCCCAGAAAAAAGGAAACCGAGATCGATGAAGATATTTTTGTATCTTAGCAACAAATATGAAAAGAAAATCATACATTATTAAATGAAAGGAATTATAAGATCAGCAGTTGCGATCTAATATACAGAGAGAGACAAATGAAAAATCTATTACATCAAAATCGTACATGGTTGGAAAGTATATTTCTTCTCCTTTAGTTTGATACCAGTCACAGAGATTCCCAATCACGCATGGCTGAGCAAAGACAATAAATAGGGACAGAGTCATAAAATCATTTGTACAAGCAAATTTGAAATTCAAACTGTCATGCTTGAATGTATTCAGAATATCTTCAAAATTGAAGGACATCATTTAAAAGCAGATTTTATCTTCCTTCATATGATACCACATTTGTGAAAAATAAGCGACGCATCAGTGAGAGAAGACAATTTGAAATGATGCTTGTTTTCAGAAATGTTCCAAAATGCATTCACTAACCCTGTTTTCTGGATTTGGCAGCCAGCAACCAATCAATTCAATCATGCGTGAACGATGAATGATAAGTTATGTATCAAATGAAAGAAGAGAAACAGACCTTCACAAACATCCCTAATTCATTGAAGAAATCATTCATTATGAATATTTTTGCCATGAAATCCGGTTTCCTTTTTTCTGGGACACACTATATAATTTATAGATATTTGTTGCTGTTTGCCTGCTTTCCGAAAAACTTTGCAGTACTCCTGGATATAAATAACTCCAAAGCGCCACTCAAAGGCTTCTTTTGCTGATTATGTAATGAAATTTGTAGGTCATAGATTGGGTGTCCAAAACTGCTGCATTGTAGCCTTCCTGCATTTGCCTGACCCACATAAATCAACACATACACTGTAAATCAACTAAATGTAAACTTGAGAGCCTGATCCACGTAAATCTTTCCAAGATGAATTAAGTTTGTATTGATAAATGATTTTCCTTTTAAGGGAGATGATTAAAGAATTGTACTATATATGACTAGGTATTCTCAGTTAGTACCGTGTTTATTGCCCCCTTACATGAAACAAATGTGTTCAGGTATCTCATTAGAAACAACCTTTGGTGCCACAGTTCTGATTTTCTTTAGGACTGAATCCCTTCTGAAAATTTTGCTATGGCAGTGACCTATGGTAACAATGTTTTGATTAGACATGTGCTTACATTTTTCTTGATGGTTTTATAATAGCATGTCAATGTCAGAAGCAATTTGTGTATATGATATAGCGAAACAATTGTTTTTTCCTTCCCCTGTTTGCTTCCCATGAACTGTCTTTAATCTCAATGGAATTCATTAAATTTAGGTTTTGCCCCCCCCCAAACATTTTTCCTTGGCACTGCCACTGGTATAACCTTCCATGGTACTGTAGAATGATCATAAAAGATATCTTCAAGTTTTAACCCTATTTTAACTGGGCTATTTCAGACCAGGTTTTTACTGGGGGGGGGGGTCAATTTGACCCCCCCTTCAGATCTCGGCCGCCGATCGCGAGATCGCCGCAAAAATTTGCATGCTCATAGAGCCGGATGTAAACTACACGACTGTATAGTAAAATTTTCACAAAATTAATTTTTTCTATTTTTTAAGTAAGTAATTATGCTAATAAGTGCATGAAATTATGTGTTCTCCTATAACTCACTTACAATAGCTAGTAGAATACTAATTTTTGGTGAAAATATTCATTCTGACATTTCTCACAATTATCTACAAAAAAATTTGCCGAATTGGAATTAATTTCTTATGTATTTTATTGTTTTGTGAATTTCTTATGTATTTCTTTGTTTTTTGACCTTTTGTTTTCTATTGTTTTTGATGAAATTTGTTGGGGACACTTTTGCAATCATAAACAGCATAAAATTAATTCATTTCAACCAGTAAAAGCAAAAATAATCATACATTTATGATTTTTGGCTGAAGCACAATTTGCATTGATTTTGTACACGAAATCACGTTTTTGAGCAATTTTTGGGTTGACATGCATGTATAAAAAGTCGCGCAGCGTCGTAACGGTACGTCCGATTTTCGCGAAAATGGTCTCAAAAGATGCGCAAAACTTGAAAGTAAAAAGTCAGCGAGCGACGCGATCAAAAAATTTTGCGCGGCGGCATGGTCGCGAAATTCGTCGAGGGGGGGTCAAATTGACCCCCCCCCCAGTTAATATAGGGTTAAAAGTATGGTCAGGAGAGTGAAAAATTGTTTGTCAAAATAAATAGTACAACGTTGCCCAATAAGGTATTTTAGAGAATCTAATGACGCTTTCTAATGACATTGTATTTTTTCTGCATTGTGTCTTCTTTAGTTGAGCATCTGTATGTCGTTACCTCGCCTGTACAACAGCAATGACTGGCGTGGCGCTCCAAGTATCCTAGGAGGTCCTATCAGCGACCATCATCTCCTCAGGGTGGTCTTCACCGCTCATCTAGTCCAGATCTTGCTAACGGCACCCAGAGATATCGAAAGTAAGTCTGAAAATAATGGCTGACAGAATGAATGTATGAATGAATGACTGAATTAATGAATTAATGAATGAGTGAATTATTATCTTGTGAAGCAAAATGATTAAAGCCCAAGTTTAGTTTTGGGGTATTTTTTTTTTTTTAATTTGAAAGCTTTATGCCCAGAAGTCATATCCCAGCAATAACAGATCCTGAATATCTTTATTTTTTTTAAATTAATCAATGAAAAATCTCCGGGGGGGGGGGGGGAACCCCCGAGATTTTTGATTATATTTTACATTATAGCATCCAAAGGGTTAATAAGGTGTTAATAAGGTGTTTAACACTTTGGGTGCTGGGCTGTTTTGGTCTTATGTTTATAACCTTTCAAAAATGTATGATTTTCTGGAAAAATCAAAATGCTATCAAGACGAGAATTTTTTAGCCATTTAGTTACATCCAATATGTCTTCATTTTACGCAAAATATCTTTGCAAGGAATTTTAGTGACGTTTATCTTTTAATTAAAAAGGATGGAACCAATTGTTTTCTCGGCGAACCGGTGCGCCGATAGCACCCAAAGTGTTAATAAGGTTTAATAAGGTTAATAATAATGGTTAATAAGGTTATATGAGTTAAACCTCATTTTGTTACTTTCAAATTGTTTCTGGAATAGAGTATAGATTTAGTCTAAAATTGACAATATTTCTCTTTTTCTTCCAGCTGAGGAAACGATGGAAGAAGGTAGCGCGAATGCTAGCAGGGAAGCCCAAGAGATGCTCAGGGTGTGTGCAATGCTACGCCAACTGGCTGGGTAAGGAGAAAAACAAGGATCATTATCTATCTTCTATCTGCATGTATCTATATTTCTGTCTGTTTGTGTACATGTATGTATGTATGTATGTATGTATGTACATGCATGTATCTATCCATTTGTCCATCTATTTATTTATCCATCCATCTGACTATCTATCATTTTATCCATCTATCTATCTCTCATTAATAGTTTGTGAATGTGTGTGTGTATGTGTGTGTGTGTGTGTGTGTGTGTTGTGTGTGTGTGTGTGTTTGTATCTGTCTGTTGGTGTTGGTTTTGTGTATGATTATGTATTTATTTGTGTGCATATGTGTTTGTGTGTCTAATTATATGACATTGCTTGTATATAGGATTTTGTGTGCATGTGACTGTGTGTGTGTGTGTGTGTGTGTGTGTGTGTGTGTGTGTAGGGGGGGGGGATAAAAAATTTAAGTCTTATATGAAGTTGAAACCTGTGGCATGCTGTAAAATGATTTTTATGTTATCCATCAACACAAACCTGATTCAATTCCCTGACTGTTTTGTGCTTATGGAGGTTCCATTTATTTCGAAACAGCGACATTGTACATTTCAGCGATGCCTCTATGTCACGTTTTGTCTTGTCACCTTTTAACCCTAACTAGGCTGGGGGGGGGGGTGAGGGTGAGCCTGGGAGGCCCCCCCCCCTCGACGTTCCTAATCGCGGCGATATGTCCACAAAAACTCTTGCCGCCGCATGTTTCATGATGTTTTTTCTTCCGAGTCTCCCGCATCTTTTAACCCTATATTAACCCTCTATATTAACTGGCGGGGGGTCAATTTGACCCCCCCTCGACGAATTTCGCACCATGCCGCCATGTGCAAAAATTTTTTCCACCCGCCTGTCGTTCGCCGACTATTTTACTTTCAAGTCTTGCGCCATCTTTTGAGACCATTTTCGCGAACAATCAGGACTTCCGTTTTACGACGCTAGGCTGCCCGGCCGACTTTATTATACATGACATGTCAACCCATAAAATTGTCTCAAAAACAATGCATTTCATGCCTACAATCAATTGGAAATTGTGTTGTTCAGCCAGAAATCATAAATGTCAGTTGATTATTTTTGCTTTATCTGGTTGTACATGGAATTAATTTTATGCTGTTATGATTGCAAAAGTGCTCCCCCAACAAATTCATTTCAAAAAAACAATAGAAAACAAAAGGTCGAAAAAAACAAAGAATATCATAAGAAATTCACAAACAATGAAATACATAAGAAATATAATTCCAATTTGGCAATATGTTTTGTAGATTATATGTTTAGAAATGTCAAAATGAATATTTTCACCAAAAATTAGCATTCTACTAGCTGTAATAGTGAGTTATAGGTGAAAACAAAATTTCATACACTTATTTGCATAATTAATTACTTAAAAAATAGAAAAATAATTTTTGGCAAATTTTATATACAGTCGTGTAGTTTTACATCCGCGCTCTATGTGCATGCAAATTTTCGCGGCGATCACGCGATCGGCGGCCGAGATCGTCGGGGGGGGGGGGGGGGGGGGGTTCAAAGTTGACCCCCCCCCGAGTAAAAACCTGGTCTGAAATAGCCCAGTTAAAATAGGGTTAAAGGTAACTGACATGATTGGGGGTAGTCCTCAAACTATTCCAGAAATGTACAAAGATTCTACTGTGAAAATTTGGTAGTCAAAAGCTGACTTGTTCTAGAATAACTCCTGTCAGTATCTCTTGAGACAGACAAATCAGTTGTTTACATTTCTATGAGATCTATATCTATAGGGGCTCAAGAGAAACAAAATGCTAGTATGTTCATACTTGAATTGGCTTACGTAAACATTCAAGATAAATCCTCCAGCCACTCTAGCTGGTTTATCCATTAATATATCTTTCAACCGGTTTGGTTTGAGAGGCATTTTTTAATGCTTCCAATCATGTCACTGCCCTTTAACCCTAACTAGGTTGAGCTATTTTGGGAGATCATATGGCCGGGGGGGGGCCTCTAGGCCTAACCTTGAAATCTCGGACGTCGGACGTTGACCACGCGATCGCGACGAAAACTGACACGCATGTCACCCACGACCTAATTTACCTAAAGTTACTTTTTTCTTCAAATTTATTTTTAGTTAATTATGCTAATTTACGTGTGAAATCATACTTTTTACTCTAGCTCACTAAATAAAGCTCCAAATATGCTAATTTTTGGGGTAGAGACCCTTTGTGGTGTTCTTAGCAAATGTACTTGAAAAAAATGATATCAGAATTAATTTCTTATGTATTTTATTGTTTTTGCAATTTATGTATTTTAGAGTTTTTTCGATCTTTTGTTTTTTATTGGTTTTTTGATGAAATTTGTCGGTGACACTTATGAGATCATTAACAGCATAAAATTAAGCAATTTCAAACAGTAAATGCAAAAATATTCATACATTTATGATTTTCGGCTGAAAGCACAATTTGTATTGAAATCACATTTTTAAACAATTTTTGGTGCGACATACACGTACAAAATCATGCGTATCTTCGTAACCGTGTACCCGGGCATCGCAAATTTGGTCTTAAGCTATTTACCTTTTTGATATTTTGATTGACAGGTTGGAGGATGTGCCCCTCCCACCAGCCTGGCATCTCCTGAATCATGTCCAGATCTCATGTCAACCTTTCTTACACTGCGCTGCACTGTTCTTTCACTTTCTCACTGGTGTGCCGAGCCCAGCCGAACTACAGAGTAAGTCAAATACAATTTTTTTCCCCAATTTCATTTTTTTTTATGCCTCCGCAACAAAGTTGCCGGAGGCATCATGTTTTCGGGTTGTCCGTACGTGCGTCCGTCCATTACCGGATCTCGTTACGCGATAACTTAAGAACCCCCGATCAGATTTTGATGTAACTAGGACCAAATATGTACTGTGAGGCACCAATGAACTGATTAGATTTTGGAGCTCAAAGGTCAAAGGTCACCGGACCTAAAATAAGTCTGATTTGGGCTTGTTACCACAATAACTGGAGAACAGCTAGTCGGATTTTCTTGTAACTTGGGTGAAGTATGTATTATGAGGCACCAATGGACCGATTAGATTTTGGAGGTCAAAGGTCAAAGGTCACCGGGCCTAAAATATATCTGATTTGGGCTCGTTACTGCGATTTCTTGAAAACGTCTGGTCAGTTTTTGATGTAACTTGGGTGAAGTATGTATTATAAGGCACCAATGAACTGATTAGATTTTGGAGCTGAAAGGTCAAAGGTCAAAGGTCACCGGGCCTAGAATAAGTCTGATTTGGGCTCGTTACCGCGATAACTTGAGAACGGCTGGTTGGATTTTCTTGTAACTTGAGTGAAGTATGTATTATGAGGCACCAATGAACTGATTAGATTTTGGAGCTGAATGGTCAAAGGTTAAAGGTCACCGGGCCTAAAATATATCTGATTTGGGCTCGTTACCGCGATTACTTGAAAACGACTGGTCGGATTTTGATTTAACTTTGGTGAAGTATGTATTATAAGGCACCAATGAACTGATTAGATTTTGGAGCTCAAGGATCAAAGGTCACTGGGCCTAAAATATGTCTGATTTGGGTTCATTACCGCGATAACTTGAGAACAGCCAGTCGGATTTTCATGTTACTTGGGTGAAGTATGTATTATGAGGCACCAATGAACTGAGTAGATTTTGGAGCTGAAAGGTCAAAGGTCAAAGGTCACCAAGCCTAAAATATGTCTGATTTGGGCTCGTTACCCCAATAACTTGAGAGTGGCCAGTCGGATTTTCATGTTACTTGGGTGAAGTATGTATTTATGAGGCACCAATGAACTGATTAGATTTTGGAGCTCAAAGGTCAAAGGTCACTAGGCTAAACTATGTCTGATTTGGGCTCGTTACAGCAATAACTTGAGAACGGCCTGTCGGAGTTTCATGTAACGTGGGTGAAGTATGTATTATGAGGCACCAATGAACTGATTAGATTTTGGAGTTGAAAGGTTAAAGGTCAAAGGCCACCAGGCCTTAAATATGTCTGATTTGAGCTCATTACTGTGTAACTTCAGTATGACTGGTCGAATTTTGATGTAACTTGGGAGAAGTATCTAATATAAGGCACCAATTTACTGATTCGATTTTGGAGTGAAAGGTCAGAGGTCATAGGTCACAAGGCCTCACGTCGGAATTGAGCTCATTGTCGCGATAATTTAAGAACTGCTTATTGGATTTTACTGTAACTTGGTCAACGTCATATGGGCTTATTCATCTCATTGGTCTTGCTACCATGGTAACTTGAAGCTTTTCAAATTACATCAATTACATGTAGATGGGAGTACGGACTGCGGAGGCATACCCATTGACTGCGTGCAGTTGAACTGCTCTAGTTAAAAGAGAAACGATAATAAACAATTCTGTTTTCTTTGGTTAATGGTTTTTGTTTTTGTGTCGCATTCTCTTTGTGTCTCTTCTTATCTGTTTAATATGGAATTTGTGTGTGTGTGTGTGTTTGTGTGTGTGTTGTGTGTATATGTGTGTGTGTTTGTGTGTGTGTGTATATGTGTGTGTGTATGCATATGTGTGTATGTTTTGTGTATATGTCAGTGTGTGTATGTGTGTGTGTGTGTGTGTGTGTGTGTGTGTGTGTGTGTGTGTGTGTGTGTGTGTGTGTGTTTGTCTTTGTGTAGTATTATCTACAAAACTACGCCATTTCTCTGTGTCTGTATCTCTCCTAGTTTGCCAACGTGGAACAAAAAACATGCCAAAATGTAAAGCTATCCAGTTTGTGTTCCACTTGATTATTAGTTTTTGCCCCATAGGTTATGTAACAGTAATGTATATGGCCTCTATATTAGTCTTTTACTTTGTAGGGCTGCATATCCCATCTCTAAATATGTTAGTGGTTCGTAAACATCCGTTGTGTATTCCAATTAAAAACAGGTTCTAATTAAGCAGCCTTTACGCAACCTTCTCCCCCCACCCCCAAAAAATAATGAAAATAAAAAATGCAATTTAATGATCAGGCTATGGACTCAAATATCAAATATCAATATCACAAATATGGAAAATAAAGTATTACTAGAAACTAGTCAGCTAACAAATGGCAATCATCTTAAGTTTTATATTAACTATGCATCAGGTCATTGAAAAACTAGCACAAATAATCGCCTCCCAACATCTGGGTATATGAGTGATTCGCCAGAAAAATAGCAATATTTGATTGATGTCATAGAAGGCACCAATCTTGCACAAGCAGATATCGTCCCATAAACAATGAACATAATTATAATGTAATTTCTTCTCACATTACGATAAAGAGTTTAGTGTATTTAAAGGTGATCGTATTTCATACCATTTTAAAAGAAAAATGACACCGATTCTGAAAACAAACACATTTTGGTTGTAAATATGCAGGTTAATGGTTAATCAACAATCAAAGGAACCACACTTTCAAATTAAAAAGCCAGCTGAATGATGGCATGGACGGTGTTCATTTCTTCTTCAAACACCTAGCATACTGGGGTGCATGCAGCTGAAAATACAATGGCCTCATATTTAACATGCAACTAATTCCTTCCTCTTTGTTTAACTCTTCATCTTTCTTCAAAATCATGCCACCATGCATGGAGTCTAGTGAAGTAAGAGAAATAATGGAAGAGGGGATGACAAAACAGCGCTAAATATATGTGAGATGTTATGCTACGTCGTCTGCTTACATGCAAATTTTGTCCCGCCTGTTACGTCTCACATCCTGGCAGTGTTCGGCAAGCCATTCATGTGTTATATACAGGCTGTATTTTAGCGTTTTGTAATTGACAATAATCATTACTTCGAATGTTTTCAACCATTGAAGTTTGATGACCTTGTCAAATCTAAGATTCTCCTATGCAATATTATAAATTAAGTCAGATTTTGAAATCAATGAATATCATCTTGGGGACGACGGGCTTGTACAGAAGCCCAGTACATCTCACATCCAGAAATGATTTATTCTGGTCATAATGTTTACTTAATGGTACACAGTCATTTCCAGGCAATGTAATCTTAGTTTAGGTAAAAAGGTTAGAACATTTTCTTTGATTATGTGGAAGCCAGTCATCTCTGAATGTGTCATGTTCTGGGCTTCTGTACAAGCCCGTCATCCCCCAAAGGGTTAATGCAGAAGCATACAAAACAAGGCTGATGTGTTTCTCCACTGATGTTGTTATTAATTTATTCTTCAAGGTGTTGTCATGACAAAACTAATACCCTTAAGCTGGTTAGTTAATGATGAAACCCTGTTTTGAGATTTTAGTTTAATAACATACTTGATTTCGTAGACTTTGTGTTCTGTGTAATTCCTAATGAAGTAGGAGTGTGCTGTTCTTGTTTTATGTTGTATGTGGGAACACATTGTGTGGGTGTATAACTACGTGTGCATTTGAAGGTGTATGTGAAATTGGGTGATTTTAGTGTATGTAGGAGGTTGTAATTGTGTCATGTTTCACATTTTATTCGGATTTTATGAATAAGTGTTCTGACTAACGTGGTCAGTTGAAAGATTTTGTTTGTTTGTTTGTTTGTGAATGTATATGTGTGGTGGTGTGCATTTCTTGCATATAATTGCAAATCAACCACATTGAAATGTGGGATGTATATTTACAGGTAACAACATTAAACCCTTTTTCCAACTTTTCAGCCAGGTCTGTGATATGCTATAAAGACAATAATGTGGCTATCTCCCAGCAAGTATAATGCAATCTTTAGTCTCATATTAAAGAATGGGAGAGATGTATCAGTTCTGTAAATAGTTTTTTTCATTATGAATATAAAGCATAAACCAATTTTGCATAAAATAAAATGACAAATAAAGAATTTGTAGAGTAATTTAAATCATCCATGAAGAAGCTTGTTTTGATATATCATCAGGTTCATGGTGAAACCTGAACTGGTTGAAACAGAGATATATTCATTGATGAAAAAACTCATGGGGCTTAGTGCAAAATCATGGTATATCAGTAAAAAGTGTAGTGGTAATGATACCATAATGTGCTGAAACTTCTGGACTCCAAGTAAAACCACTCCCCCCATGTTCCATTTTAGCTCACCTGGGCTAAAGGCTCAATAATCTGTAGGGTTACCACAGATAGGTTGAGCCCAACTGAGGTGAGTGTCAAGCCCCCCCCCCCCCCCCCACCACTCCCAACCTCTTATTACATTGACTGCCCTTATTTTTCAGCTGCTGGTCTCCATGAATTTGACCCTCTTTGCAAGTACCTGGGTTTGCCTACCAATCTGTCCAGCCTGTTTGACTGCTCCTCCTTGCCAATCATGGAAGACATGATCAGGAAATGGTGCTCACATCGAGACGTCAAGAGTCGCCTATCAGATCCGAAAGCTGATGTAATCAGGTAAGTAGTAGTAGATGTGGTTTTGGGGGAGGGGGTAGGGAGGGGGTAGGAGGGGAAGGAGGTAGGAAAGGGGGAAGGGGCAGGGAGGAGGAGGGGGTAGAGAGGGGGTAAGGAGGGGAGGCTTCTTTGTGGTGTTATGGTTCATGACTTAACCCATTGGAGACAATTTGATTTTACTATAACACACATTTTCCTTAGACCCCAACACGAGTTAACTCGTACTTAGTCTCCAACGGCTTAATTGGAAGATCTGTTTATGTTGATTGTACAGAGGATTTAGATTTATTAAAGAAAATTTTATACAAGTGACCTCAACCGTAGTATAATGATCTTTGCCAGGGAAAGGATACATAAGCAGGTAAATTCTGACCAGCATAAAAGTTGAACTCAAGGAAAGACTTATTTTTTTTATTAAAAACAGGTTATGCCATAATTAAAACATTTAGTGGAAAGGATGTAGTAGGACACTCATATGGGCAATTCATAAATTAAAAGAATAAAAGAAAAAAATGCTTTGATAAAAAAATTCTTTTGAAAGTGACCAGAATATTGATCAATTCCATATAAAATTTGAGGCACAAAATGGAAAGTAGGAATCTGGATATTGGTAGTGTTGTAAAGTTTGATGTTTTATTGTTTGTGAAGTGCAGCAGCTGTCCATGTCCCACCTACTCACAAACAATATTTGACTTTTTGTATTATTTGTATTTCTAAAAGCCATGAATATCAAATAATGTTCTGGAGTTTTTTTTTCTTTTCTCCTGCTCCCCATTGTAGGTATCCTGTTAAAATCAACGAACTGATTGAACTGCCTCATGACTACAGCGATCTCATGAATGATAGGTCATTGTTTGCGTAAGTTCATGTATTAGTTAAAATTCTGTCTGTTTCTCCCCAAATAAGATTTCACTGAATGGAATGAAGATAGGAAGGAAATGTGGCATACAGAAATGTATAATTCCAAGTCATATTTATGCAGTACTCAGTGTTAATACAGTTTATCCACAGTCAAGATGCTTCAAAATTCGTCCTCAAATGTGGCAGATATTTACGATCAATACAAATTGGCAACACTTCTATGTGAGCAATCTGTACATTTCTTTTGGTGCAAAGTGTCATTCAATTTTCAGTTGCTTCCAGTTTCTTGAAGTCTGTTGGCCATGTTTATTCATTCAACAATTTGTGTACATGTTTTTCTATGATTCTAAAGTAAAGGTGTTCATGGATAACGAAAAAAATGAAAGTTTATTGATAATATGTGTGCAAAATAAATGGATGGTTGCTCAGAATGACTCTCACAATGCTGCCAATTTTGTAATGATCTTTAAAATTTGAAGAAATCCAGATATGCCAACCATTTTGTTTTTGCAGTATTATGTCTTTTTTTGCACAAAATATGTCATTTCAATACATTTTCCCCTAAACGATTTGTTTTCCTGAAATTTTTATTGTGTACAGCGGATTTACAAATTTTGTGATAGTTTCTGTGTATTGCATAATAATTCTCACATCTTTCATAAATTTAGCCAATGAATTAGCAGTACTTTGATGATGGCATAATTCTTCCAACTCACACACATTACAGCAGTGAAATTCCAATGAAATTCCCAACTTCAAATGGTGATCACACTGAATTATGACTCTCTCCCTGCAGCTGTCCGAAGGGCAACAGCACACAGAGTGATAGCCGCGCCCCTGCCATGTGCCTGGTGTGTGGTACAGTGGTGTGTTCACAGAGTTACTGCTGCCAGACGGAGATCAACGGAGAGACGGTGGGGGCGTGTACGGCACATGCCATCACATGTGGCGCGGGGTCGGGACTATTCCTGAGGTAAAATTTCTATAAAAATTTGGAAAGTAACACATGGTTTGATTCTTGACAAGGGAGCCCGAGGGAGCGGGGAGGGGGTGTCACTGTCATTACAAGATCTAAACCATGCGCATGGGAAAAACTTGTGAAAAGGGTTGTTTTTCATAGATGAGCGATGTGTGTGCTTACATTGAAAGGGGTAACAAAATCACCAAAATCATGGGAAAATGGTATACTTTTAACAGAAGGCTACTTGAAAAGGGTGTCTTTGCAGATTTGAATACTTGTTTAGGGTATTCTAAGATTGATGGATAATTACTTGTTTAGGGTCCATTTTGAAAGTCGCACACGAGCATGGTGTACACCTTGTAATGAAAGTAATTTCTCCTGGGCACGAGAGAATTCTCTACTGGTATCTTCATGCTTGATTCTCCTTAACACTTTGGGTGCTGGGCTAAAAATCCAGGTGTGTTAACCAGGGACTGGATTGTTTCGGACTAATGTGTATAACTTTTCCAAATTGTACGATTTTCTGTAAAATCGCAAATGCTATCAAGACAATACATTTTAGCTCATTTATTTGGTTCATTGTGTATTCATTTTACGATGAATGTCATTGGTAGGAACTTCAGTGACATTTGTCATTCGAATTAAAAGATATGGATCCGATTGTCTTCTCGGCGAACAGGTTCACCGATAGTACCTGAGTGAAGTCAACCCTGGGCGAACAGGTTGGCCGATAGCACTCGAAGTGTTAAGTAAACAATTTCAAGACAAATCCTTTCAGCCAGGAGATACACACCAGCTTTTGTATAGCCTGATATATCTTTCAACCAGTTTGGTTCTACCGGTATTTTTTATTTCTCCCAATCAGGTCACTGCCCTTTAATGACATTTAAATAACTCAATCTCAAGTAATATCAACTTATTGTTTCATCCTGTAGGGTACGCGAGTGTCAACTTCTGTTGATGTCTGCCAGGAGTCATGGATGTTCATACACCCCACCTTACCTCGACGAGTATGGAGAACCAGACCCAGGTCTCAGGTAAGACCATCAGATTGCTGTTGTTGAACGAGTTTATGAAAAACTGTTGATGCATCAAACAAAACGTGGCACTGAAACATTTTTTGTTTTGTTACCGAGTTGGATTGTGACAAAAAGGACCCTAAGTGGCATTGGTCAGTAATGCCCATCCACAACAGTTATGAAACTTGAATAACTTCGTTAGTGCCAGTTTGTAACCGAATTTGGATGGTAAAGGCCTTACAGGGGCCTCATTGTTACTCGTGGGTCAAAGGTCAAATAAGGTCAAATGAG
>JZLH01S0169587.1:3736-19528 GCA_001188425.1 Eucidaris tribuloides | reverse complement strand
CGTCCCCTTCCCCCTCTCTCTGCCTTTCCCCTTATCATACTCCCTTTCCTCTTCTTCTCCCGTCGTCTTGTTTGTCCTCCCTCTCCTTTTGTCCCTCCTTTTCCTCTCTTCCTCCTCCTGCTCCTCCTCGATATTCTAGTTGTAAAAAGAAGTAGCGGCATTATTTCTTGTGTCTTTGTCAACATTGCCAGTATTTTCTCCTGTTGTTGTGGTTTGTTGCAGGCGCGGTAATCCACTTCACCTGAGTGAGGAATGCTACAGTGAACTCCACAAGTTGTGGTTAGGGCATGGAATCCAAGCCACAGTTAGTCGCCGCTTAGAGGGCAGTTCGCCGCTCATCAACTGGCAAAATCTATGATGTTGATCGTCAGCTCCGTATTTCCTGTACCTCTCACCCCATGTCCTGTTTCCCTTATTTCCATCAACCAGTCTGTTCTTGATAGAAGTTTACCACCCTTGCTGTGAATAGATTCAAATATATTGAATAGGTAGTTCACATATTTTAGGTATGTTGGAGATTTATATTGCTTACACGCTACAACGGAATGTAGGTATCCACATTGGGGAAAAAAAAAAAAAAAACCCAGAAAAGGAGAAACGAGAGAAAAAGACCGGACTCAATGTCAAATTCAAATATTATGTAGAGGCACATATTTATATCATGGGAGCTGTTTAGACATAATGGTCATAAAATTGTTAGTACAATTACTAAAATAGATTGTATTAAATGTGAAATAACTATGATTTCTGAAGGGCTCACACATGAACAGAGACAGTGTGATACTAAGGTCAGCAGCTGAGGATGTATATCCTAAGCTTTTAGAAGACTGTGTGACATTAGGATGCTTAAACTGCCAGTCAAGTGTAAGTTTTAGTTGTGTGTTATATTTTTTGCAAGAGGTTGTTTAAAATATGAATGCATATTTTTCTATCAAAGGACTTTCATCTAATGTGACCATAGAAATAATGATGTTTGAACTGGTGTGTGTGCCCATTGTGCTAAACATTGAATTTCCTGTTAATTTAGAGACTCATTCCTATGACAAACATTCTTTGTTCAATCAATAAATCTTTTAGCATTACATTTTAAATCTCTCTTGCATGTGCATGTCGGGTGCACTTTTAAGACATACATTAGTCCCGTATATGGAAATTATTTGACTCTATAAACAACTAATATAACCACTCAGGCAACATATTTTTCAAAACTCTTTCCCCAACTGAATCAGTTTGCGCTTCATCATTATATAATTTTGACAAAGCAGACACTAAAAGGCAGCACTAAACCAGTTTTTATGGATATTCTTTGTAAATGTTGGCAGATTAGAAAACATATAAATACATTATTATTATATCAGGTAGAATGCTAAGCTTTTTATTTGAGTGTGTTTAAAATGGATTGTTCAGATATTAATAAGTATGGCTGCTGAATATTACTTTACAGGTGATAAGGCTATTTTTCATATTCATTTTGCAGAATAAATATTCATTTGTGTTGTATTATTTGAAAATGTGTATGAATTTTTTTGCTTAAACTGTGATTTTGTTGTTTTGTATAAAATAATCATTATGCTTTTCTTCATCAGTTATAAATAAAATATATTTATGATCACGTAAGTCAACAAAGATATTCTTATCAGGGTATATGTATACTCATAAGCAGCAGAAACATAATGCTTCATACTTTTCTATCAACTTCTTTGTTTATCAGTAGTTGTAAGAAACAATGTGAAGAAAAAGTGATAATATCAAAAGTAATGCTGCTGATATATTCTTTTGTTTTCGTGTATACCCATTTTTCTGAGTCTTGTTGGTTTGTTTAATTGCATCCTGTAGTAAAGCACAAATTGCCAAATTGGTGTCTTCCAGTTTTGCTGATTGCAAGAAAGTTATCTGATCATTAAAGAGACAGTTCACAAATATTGCACAAATCAAAGAATACTTGTGTCATAATTTCATGGAAATGGACACTTGAATAATCGTGTTAAAATTTTGGAGAAATCGAAACTTGGTAGTATAATAAATTCAGATTCAGATTTAATTTTTTATGTCCATCAGGAAATTTGTTTTGCTCACAATTTACATAATCACATATAACATTTGACATTTGACATATATTATATGTAGAAATAACAAAATATTATATGTAGAAATAACAAAAGAAACATACAATTTGATTACTTTTCAAACATTATTGTGAACTGACCTGAGAGTTAAGTTCAGATTTGGGATATGCTAAATATCTATCCAATGTTATCGATGAAATGAGAAGAGGTCCAGAAGTTTGGTGTTACATTGGATAAAAGATTTTTTTGGGGTTTAATTACAAACTGGAATTGCCATTTTTGACATTCAAACAAAATTTCCTTGCAGGAAAGAAAATATGTCACCCAATTATCAATGCATATAGGAGTATGGGAAGGGTAAATAGGGTGTGTTCATTACTTGCTTTTACCTTGTACATATGAGGTAACATTTAATTATTTATGATCATAGCTTTATAACCACAACTTTTTATTGACATATTTTGGACATGTTTTGGGTACATTTATTCTACATAAACTAGGATAAAGTTAAATCGGTATCTAATAATTGCATAGTGCTGATAATGTCCATGTTTTCCTTGATGAAAGAGGTTGGTGATCTAGTTCCAAGAAGAAACAAATTGTGCAATGCTTTGTTACTTTCTCAAATGACTATCGTAATAACATGACATAAATAGTGTAACAATATGAGACTAGAAATGACAGTGATATTTTCTCTTGTCTTCTTTCAAATACAATGTAGTGCTCTCAAATATTGTTTTTTTTTAAATACATGTAATATAACATGTTTGATAAAATTACAAAATTATTGATATTTTTTCTGAATAGTGTTTTGTGTTTTGTTTTTTGGAGGGGGGTGTCTGATATTAGAAATGTGCCATGATATTTATATTTTCCATTTGTATTTGTTTCAGGCCGAGATTCAATTTCATGCAGGTTGTGTTTGTACTTACCACAGTTCATAATGTTTATCTTACTGGAGGTCAAAAAGTTTATGTGGATAACCAAATAGCAGTAAACTGGCTAAGTTATTAATCTAGGCCTGATCTGAAAATTAATCTCTGCTGCAGTCTTTTCAGTAATGGCATATAGACAGAATTCAATATTTTATTCTCATGGTCAGAGTCTTTACCGTCAAATACTTGTCAAGGCCATTACTAGTGTTGGTAATGAGGCACTTTTTTTGGGGGGGGGGAGCAAATCCTAAACTGCTGATGTCATGGTAAGAAATAAGAGAATATCTGTATTTATTTGTATGTGTGGTGCATCCTGAAATTGAATTTGTAACATTTATTTTGCATGTCAAATAATATTTAAATGATATATGACATGTGTGCAATTTGGATACAACATTGTTGGCATATATGACCCACACTACTTCCCTGCCACACCCCCCTTCACCATTTTAGCATACAATCTAGAGTTATACATTTTTTTTTTTTCAAGAACATGTAAAAGTGTTACTGCTTAATATTCACAAATTCTGATAATTTCAATTAAAACTCTTCCAGAAGTCACAAGTAGAGTGACAAATTTGCTTTTACTAGAAAATTTTTAAGAGTATTTGTACCTACTGGATCTGTACCAGCTACCAAAGGCCATCAACTCTTTCATTTTCTTCACGTGGGAAAAAAAGATTTAGAAGGCTAACGGGATATCCATAGGAAGTGGTCATATCCTTGAGTATTTGTTTTGGTGCATATTGAATCATATGCATGCAGGTTCATTTACTATTTATTGATAACACTACATTTTATTTGCATATTTGTTAAAGGTGTATGTTTAAAATTTAATCAAATATGGTTCATGGGTTAGATGATATTTTATAGATTTATTGCTGCATTGCACAAATTGGATTTTGTTGTAATGAAGAGGAAGACATGAAATTAAGAAGTTTACACTGTCCATTCAATTTGCATGTTCCAGATGGAAGAATATGTTTATTATTCACAAGTTAGTGTGTAACTTTATTTTCACCCAGAAATGAAATTGCCTTTGTAATTCATTTGCATTTATATCATCGCCTATGTAAGTATTCAGACACAATATACAAGTGATGTGATATCCAGTGACATTCAGATGTTCTTGTAATAAGCTATGATACAAATTTATTCATTGCAATATATATAGATAATATAACTCCTGAAAAGTGTGAGAGAAAATATGTTAATGATTTTACAGTATCTACTAAAAGGTGGTTTGTTGTAATACCTGCTTATCTAGTAATCTGATAATGGTATTTGGAACAGATTCAGGCTGCCTGAGATGTATGTTCAAAATGAATGAGAAACTTGTGGTTAAGGTTTGTGTAGGATACTGTGTGAACATATTTTAGAACTTAAAAAAGAAGAAGAAAAACTGTGAAATATTAATGTCATGTTTTACCCATTTAACTTCTTGCAGGCACAAAATACACTATTTGATGGTATCTTATTCAAAATTATCATGTTTTGAAAAGAAGGGTGCATTATATTTACATTAGTATTTTATTTGACCTTTGCAAGAAAACATGTTATCGCCACACTATCCTACAACACTTGTAGTTATGATGTGCATATTTGTTCTCATCTATCTGTAAAGAGTTTTTAACAAACATTGTTGTAAACATAGGGCATTATGTCTACATGTCATGCATCTTTCAACAACATCACATTGAAATAAATAATTTGGTACACTTGTAGGAACATTTGCATAATAGTACCCCACCATTTCTGTAAATTAAGCGGGCTTCCCATCACAAATGCAACAATAAGCATACTTGCACCACAGCCGACTCAGACAAATGTCGGAGTGGTTATTTTGAATTGTTAAAATCTATGAGGAAAACTCATTTTCTCGTCTCAAAACATGGAGTGAACCAATTTCGTGCTAGGAAAGGAAGTAAAAAGACATTGAAATTTGTTTGCTGGTTTCTGTTATTTTCAGATGATTTTAATCAACACACCACTAATTTGTTTTCAAAGATGCTGTTATGTTGTGTGTTCATGGTTCAATTGCTTGCTGTTGAACCATTCGTACAATAGATGTGGTTTCCCATATTTGGCATGTGATGAGCTTATTGACCTTGCTTCGTTCATCAATCTGCACTGATAAGTAAATACATGTTCACTCAAGACGGCGAGCTGATGAGGGATTCACCATTCCCTAATAATCCTATTACTTAATACAATACCCTTCTCATGGGACCATCAAGTTATTAATGTATCTTCTTTGCATTAAAGAAGTGTGGTCATTGGTCAAAAACTACAAATTACATAAGAAACTTGAATTGTACCTGAAATTCACTTTCAAAATGTGGCAGATTAAGAGTTAAGGTAAACTCCCAGGATCCTTCAGGGAACGTGCTCAAGACCATGGCTGGTTGTGTATTCTGCAATGAAGCCCACAATTTTGTTTGTCAATCTGCACTGAAGACAGTGAGTAGGGATTTACTAATCCCTAATAATCCTTTTACTGAAGTGGTGGTGTATTTTGCAATGACTATTGACTGGTTTCTATAGTCTGTGAATGTGAATTGGTCAAAACATAACAAGCTATGCTAACAAGCTTCAAAGTATGTTCTTATGTACGGAGGCCCATTTTGATTAATGAAAATACCCCCTAAAAAATGTACCTCAACAAATGCCCATCAAAAATATAGTATGTAGAAATTTATTTTTCACTGATATTGCTACAAATACAATCTTATGTTTTGCAACTTGTGCTTTTAAATGTGTTTTCCACTCAAACAGAAAAGAATTAAAATTGGGACTCCAGAGACATTGAGTATTAGAGGGACTTTTTCAGGAAACTACCTCTGTAAGTACTTTTACTTATTTGTCAGATGTTTGACGTGCCAAAAGATATTGTTGCAGTGTCGGAAGAGAAATATATTGGTAACACTTGTCTTTGTGCTCAGCCATTTTGTGTAAGTGTTGCGTGAGTCATGCATGCTGTATGTCACGAGTCACAAGCCAGGGTATAGATGATTGCTTGACGTGATCAGGTAAAGCAATCAACTTCAATTATTTTCTCTGTTTTGATCTACATTGCTAGCTTGTGACTTGTGTGACATAAAGCATTCGTGACTTGCGTGACACTTACACAGAATGGCTGTGCTGTAATTCAAACAACCAACCTGTTCCTATAAAAAGGGAGTACTGACACATTTAAGTGGTGGTGTGTAGTACAGAGGCAACCTTTTTGCCGTTTTGTGGTCATAAATTTATGTTTCTATTTCTTCATTTCTTTATCATTTTTATATAATTATACAGCAAATCATAAAAGATCAGAGTCATAATGTGCACAGTGTTCTATCCAGGGACTTAAGTTCTCAGACCGAGCCGAAGCCACAAAAAATTGGCCACAAAGACAGCCTTAGATACAACACTTTATTTGAGCAGCACAAGAAAAGAATATACATATTAGTCTTTCATGTTTTAGACTTTCCTAAGTCAGTTTGCACAATTTGATACAATTGTTTAAGTAATCCTGGATTGAAAAACATGGCTATTTGTATTTTTATGAGAATGGTTGTATAGTTGTAAGTTGAACATGTTGAATCAGAGGCCTGGGTAAAGGTATTTGTTGTTGTTTTATTGTGACATGCTTTTACATTGGGCATTAACTATTTATTTAAGACAGAAATTCATAGAAGGGAATAAAACTTTTGAAAAACAAGACAAAGAAACAAATGTAGGGAATCAGATAGGAAGAGTTGAGGTGTATTTCTCCATTCACATTTGATTGGAACTTTGAATTTGGGTCTGATTTCTGAAGGGAAAGAAGCCACACAGCCTGTGCTTCTTCAATTGTTTATGAATTAGAGATGACTTTGTTAACATGTATTACATAACATGTATAATTATATGATGGAAGTAGTTTATAGATAGTATCTATGTTTGATATTGACAAATAGAGATCTGAAATTAAGATTGAATTATGTAATACTGGTGTCGCAGTTCACAGAATAATCAGTCTGTCAGGATTGTTCCATTTACAAATGTCATATACATAATTAAAGCATCACTTTAAAGTGCACATTCATTGTTTTATTTGGTTTTATTGTGGATATATTGGTGCTGTTGTTGAAATTCCTTATGTCAACATAGTGATGTTATTCCTTATGTCAACATAGTGATGTTCTGGGCATATTGTGACAAGTCATCATGTTTTGTAAAACAAAGAAAGAAATAAAGAAAAGTAAATTACTATCCATATTTGATTTTCTTACTAGTTAAACAGACATTACATGAAAGCAAACACATGGGACTGCAATTAAAATTGTTAAAATTGTTAAAATTATTAAGTTACTGTGACACCATGTTAACATGAAAAACATAACATCAACATGTTGACATAGAAAATTGGTAACAACAGCACATGTTTTTAATCTTTTATTACTTGAGAGAGATTGAGAGAGAGAGAGAGTTTGATGAAAATAACATTCATATTGACTACATACCCAGTGATCCTGGATAGAGATATATATTGAAAAAAATGTTTCAAGTACACAGGCTTTAGTTTATTTATACAGTGGTTATGTTGTTAAGATAGTAGCACCCATTTGCATGCCTTTATGCTGGTGGCAAATTGCAAAATTATCAAATTCAAAGCAATAATGTAATAGCTGCCTGAAAAAAATCAGCAATCTTCCTCTGAAGGCATCTGCCAGATGCCTCAAGAAATCAAAGAAAATGAAAGAAACTTTATCATGGTTATCATTCCTGGGGTGACAAAATCTTGTCTCTCAAAAATTTAAATTGTTTAGGAGAGTAAAAAACGTGGCTGCCTTAAAGGCAAATGACATGATTGGGGGTGGTCCTCAATGTGGGGTAAAACTATTCTAGAATCAAGTAAACTGCAAGGATTCTACTGTGAGAATTTGGTAGTCAAAAGTTGACCCGTTCTAAAATATTTTCCATCAGTATACCTTGTGACAGATAAATCTGTTGTTTGGCAGTCTATGGTTTCTGTTTCTATCAAGGCTCGAGAGAAACAAAATGCTTGTTGTTCATGCTTGATTTCAAATTCAAGATAAGTCCTTCCAGCCAGAAGATTCACATTACGTGGTGTATCCATTTATATATCTTTCTGTTTCAACGTGTTTTATTCCTCCCAATCATGTCACTGCCATTTAAAGTAATAGGTTAACATTGTGGAGCTTCAAATTAAAAAATTGTCAAACTTTGCTATCTGAGCTACATAGTAGTGTTTGAATGGACAAGTAAACACACTAGAATACAAAAGTTTGGAAATGTATGCTGCCACTGGCAAGATATGAATGAATAAACAATAAGTACTCAGGGCGAGTAAAAAATAGCCTAGATCCACACACATAAAGTCTACGGGAGGAAGTGGGCAGGTGAATCCGGTCAACTTACGATTTCCACTTTTTTGCCAGCACTAAATAATCATTTTGAAATGAAATTTTTGCAGGGCTTCATTTTTAGACCTTATCAAAGACACTTGGAGCATGGAGGATTATGTATCTCACATTTTTTTTAACTGTGGTAAATGTTAGCCAGTGGCTTCAACCCAGTAACAACTGGGATAGCCATCATTTTACCTGGCAACAGTTGCTCTATTTTTTAGGTTTGAAATATCCGATCTGGACAAAACAAAATCTGACTTTGTTGCTACAAAGATTAGGTAAAAACCTTATTTTCACCAAAAATTGAAATACAATGGTCTTGTCACCTCAGCGACTTCGTGTCTTTGTTTCTTCATTATTGGGCGGGATGGACCATAAAGTATTGTTGTGATGTCTAAAGCTACCTCAAGAAGAATTGTCATGCAGATTTATATAGCTTTGGTCAATCTGACCAATTTTTCCACCAATCTTTCATTAGGCCTAAGTAAGGTACTGTTACACCAGAAACCCGGGGGTTGGGGGGGGTGGGGGCAGTGTCATTACAAGGTGTACACCATGCGCGTGTGAAAAAATGAGTAAAAAGGGTTGTTCTTCACGGTCAGGCCATGTACTCGCGTACATGGAAAAAGGGTATCAAAATTGCCAAAATCAGGAAAAAAGGGTATACTTTTAACAGAATGTTACTTTAAAAGGGTATCGTTTCAGACTTGAATACTTGTTTGGGCGTATTCTGAGATCGACAGAGTGATTACTTGTTTAGGGTCCATTTCTGAAAGTCCAATACACAGGCAAATCGGTGTACAACCTGTGTAATGACACTGGGCCCCTCCCCCCCCCCACCCCGGACCAAGAAAAAGAAAACAACTAAAACCTACGCAAACATACGCTTAGCGCAAAACAATGTATTAAAGAACATATGGCCCCACATGATTCCATATTGGTAGTCAATATTCCCTGGCCAAAAGACAATTCAGAGCATGTAATTCTGAGGTATTTGGTAGATATTTACATATATCTTAAACAACTCAAAGTAGGATTTTTTTTTGGCACCAACGAAGGCAAAACAGAAAACACATATGCCTGCTTTTGGCATTCTTCTTTTTAGAATAGACAATTTTTGTATGATGATGAGAAGCAAATCTTGCAGGCAGCAGCAGCCAGCAGAGCAGTAGTAGTAATTAATTAGTAGTATAGGTGGTGGTAAGTAGTAGTAATAGTAGTAGTAGTAGTAGTAGTAATAGTCACGGGTAGTATAGTAGTAATAGTAGTAGTAGTAAGTAGTAGTCGAGTAAGTAGTAGTAGTAGTAGTAGTAGTCAGCTAGTAGTATAGTAGTGTGTAAGTAGTAGGTAGTTATAGTACAGTGAGTACACGTAGTCAATAGTAGGTACGTAGTTAGTAGTAGTAGTAGTAGTAGTATAGTATATGGTATGGGTAGTTGGAGTAGTAAGTAGTAATTAAACTGGATAAACTATGATTGTCCTGTATTCGGTTTGCTTATGCCATCTATCTTTTGGCTCTTTATTTCTTTAAATATTATTCTTTCTGTGTTTACATAGATAAATAAATACATAAAGAATTATATTTTGATTGATTGATTGATTGATTGATTGATTGATTGATTGATTGATTGATTGACTGACTGACTGATTGATTGATTGATTGATTGATTGATTGATTGATTGATTGATTGATTGATTGATTGATTGATTGATTGATTGATTGATTGATAAGTAGATACTCATGTAAACAGACAGTACAGCACGGCACGGATACCCGTCACTTAATTACGGTACGGGCCCGGCCACAATATCCGCCCAGCCATTACCAGCTAGATCTATATGCTCGCGCGTGCTGCTAGCTAGCTGTCCGCCGCGCCGACGCATCCCGTATGCGTACGCCCCGTACCGATCGGCTGTACGTGCAGAATACATAATTCGCAGCAAAGCGTTGGTGGTGTATTCACGACTAGATCGATCTAACTGCTGTTCCGACAACCTTATTGAAGTTATGGTAAGTCAATAGACTCTACTTGTATACTGATTGTTTAATAATGGTAAATTTAGATAAAAGGTTAAACGGAAACATGGTCATGGTAAATAACGCATTGGTAGTAGTTAAACCTTCTAACGCACACATCCCTAGCTATCTGCACTGTAATCATGGAAATATGAGAACGGGAATCATCACACACATTTAACAATAACATGTCATGTTCAACGTATTAGATTTCAGTCTTGTCAGTAATGGCACCCATGCTAGACAAGACTTTAGGGAGTTCGGTGAAATCCTGTTTATCAAAATCATATCTGCCAGTACACAAAAATGTTCCATTGAACTGTGTACAAAATCTACAGAACCGGGTCATTTTTTTCTAGTTTTTGTCCGATTTGAAAATGAAGGAGGCAAAAAAACCTATAGATAACTGGTACCACCTGAAAGCTTGAAGTGTGGGGATTATTTTCCACTAATTTGTTATGATGCTAGTGTCAGCACTAAGCAGCGCATTGTTGACAGAATATTTTGTAGTTGAAGAGAACAAAAATAATTATAAAAAATAATTGTGTAATGATATCACAATATTTTGGCCTGCTATGAATTTCTCTTTCTTCAAGCTCTAGAATGGTACCAAACTGGTCGTGTTTCTAAAAAAAAATTTAAAAGTCACCGAACTCCCTACAAGAGAATGGAGCTTACAGCCACCACGGCCACAGGAATCGGATTATTACATTGCAGTACAGACCGTAATAATTTCAACGTGTTCAAAGATAGTTTAATTTGAAGTTGAAGTTGAAGGTGCTAGGCATGCTAGGTGTGGAAGGCGTATCAAAATGGACAATGATTAGTGAGAAAACAATCTAACTAACCTTCCCATATAAGTCTCAAGCAGTTATTCATGTGGGTCAATATTATTTCTCCATTATTTCGCTGCTCTATTACTGTAACAAGACAGGCACTATGAAAGTCAATGCACATTCATAGCATCATTGCATGTTCATAAACTGATGACATTTAGTCATTTAAATCAAATATTGTTTACTTTAAAGTCAGCTCTTTTGATTTAGTCTACTTTGTTTGAAATTTTCTCAAATCGGTAAATTGCAGTAATTGCTTGATTTTTCAATGAATGGTTGATTGGTTAAATGATTATGTTTAATTGATTGTAGGATTTCAAAATAATTTCAAAGGTTAAAACTGTGCCCTAAAATATGACATTATTTCGTAACTTGGTGACTCGGACTTGGCCTCGGCCTCGGAGGGTGGGGACTCGGCATGGGCGCAAATCCGTTTTCAAATGTCGGGGGGACATCACAACCAGGAATCTGCCCAAACCATATTTTGCCAAAAATAAATCACCATGACTGGTAAGCCTCAATTACTGTTTCAATAAATGCTTACCTCCAGAAGGCAGTGATAAATCTATAAAGGAATAATGGGCTCAATTTGGGTCAATGTACGACAATGACAATGCTTGCCATAGGTTCAAACAAAAAGATACATAAAAATTGATACATAAATTATATAACTACAGTTTTAAACTAGAATAAAGATAGGCCTGAATCTATTATTCCCCAAAATATTTATCTTGATAATTTCCAGTATACCGATACCGCTGAAAAATATTGTTAAAACCCGGTACATCGGCATCGGGCCGTCTCCAGCAAATTTGCCCGAGTTGACTCGATGCCGTAGGGACTACAGGCAGAACATCGATTACAATGTGTGGGACTGAAATCATCAGTCAATTATTGACTGACCGTATGACAGTTGAAACGATGTATAAGTTAAAATATTTTTAAAACGAACATACCTCTATTGATTGGTAACAAATATCAGCAGCAATGAACTGCTTAACTCACCAAAATACGGATTATAACACCTTTACAAAAGAAATTTCTCTCCCCATGTTAGCTTTACGTATGCAATAAAAACTTGAGATTGAAAAGGTGGGCGTGCGGTCGAGCTAGCTGGTAATGTTTCCGCCTTCTTGACATACGCCCTCCACAGTAATTGACAGGAAAGTACATACAATCTGTCTGCATCTGTGTGCGAGAGAGAGTCGGCGAATTAGCGCTCAATTTTCGTCCTTTGTTTACGTCGTTTTCGAACAAAACTTTAGGTAATTTTGTTCTGTGTTTGCGGTGTTCGTCCGCTTTTTTATCATGGGGAATATTTTGAATTTGTCCAAGTTCTATAAAGTTAATCTGTGTTATAATATTTTTATTTTGAAAATCACCACTTGCCCGATCGGGCAATTGAAATTGAACTTTACTTGCCTGCTCGTGGTTTTCACTTGCCCCGGGCAAGCGGGCAAGCATGTTTGTTGCGCCCTGTTTTCTGATTGGGTTATTTTGCCTAAAATTTAATTAATTACCATTTTAGGAAGTGCGGGAATAATAAAATTTTTATTGAAATATAAACAATGACATGTGATTGAGAGTAATTAGAAAGCTTATCATGCAAAACTTGCATATCCAGTGAACTTGAAGCCATTATAAATGACAATGTTAATGACAATTTTTTTTTTTAATTTGTACTTCAAATATACAATCTATGGGGGAAAAATACAACACATACATGTATAAAACAACAAAACAAAATGTGTGTACAAACAATTGTTTTGTTACATGGCACTTGGCAGAAGAGACTACATGTAAAGGATCAACTCTGGAAAAAATCGTCTAAATAGTTTGAAATGTAATTTTGACATGTGTGTAACTTTTTTTGATATCCACACTGTATAGACAATGGTTCGACTTGAATAGTCATGGACGTGGTGGCATACCAAGGACCGTGTCTATTGCTAAACATTTTGTCCACTCCTGATGGCATCAGTTACATACATGTAGTTGTTGAAGTCATTAGTGAAATCTTACAATTTTTTGAACACATAAATTGTTGTATTTGTCCAGCAAATAATCATGAAATAGCTGTAATTCATTTGAGATTTTACCCAGTTTGTATGGTTGGAGGCACACCTACTACGTATGTGGTCCAGGATATGGACCACATACACACAAAGTTCTGTAGTAATACAGGGGATTTTTTGTGTCGTGTGTTATCCATGCATCAGTGATCTTTTTGATCCAGAGCCAGTAACCTGTGCACAGAAAATGGTTGGAAGTACTGCTCAAAAGTAATAGGCTAACATTGTGGAGCTTCAATTTAAAAATTGTCAAACTTTGATAGCCGAGCTATATAGTAGAGTTCAAATGGACAAATTAACACTCTAGAATACAAAAGTTTGGAAAGTTATGCTGCCACTGGCAAGATATGCATGAATTAGTAATATGCTCTCTGGTTAAATAGCCTAGATCTGCATATAAATCTGTGGGAGGAAGTGGGAAGGTGAATCTGGTCAATTTGAGTGCTTGTAGATATTCACTTTTTTAAAGCACTAAATCATAATTTTCAAATATAATTTTTCCAGAGCTTCATTTTTAGACCTTATCAAAGACACTTAGAGCATGGAGGATTATGTAGCTCATATTTGTTAAAACTGTGGTCATTGCTAGCCTGGGGCTTTAAATTAATTGTATCCCCCGAACTCTGTTCGGAGGATACTATGGATTTAGCCTCGTCGCGCCGCGTCCGCTGCAGAGATTTCCTTGTGAGCGCTCTACCAGCTGCATTTCTTCTCGCGATCATACTTCAAATTTGGTATAGGTTATATGGTAAAGCAAAGAACGCCATTGTTTTTGGTGGTTGGCGGCCTCGAGCTTGATCGTCTTTGTACACAAAAGGTACATTTTCAGGGTCTGCTTGTGTGCCTGATACTGGCCGTCATTCTTACTTACAGATTTTTTTCAAATTTGGTGTGTAAGTGTAATCATTAGTCAACATCTATACACTTTGGTGATGCTGCCTCCGACACAAGTCCGCCTTTTACAGGGTCAGAGTCAACTGATAGGTATAAATTTGCAAAAATGCTTATATTTGAAATTAACTTTGTTGTACCCAAAGGATTATTCAAACTTGCTGTATAGGTGATGGTGGTCATTCTACATGTAGACTACATTAGTGTCGGTGATGGGCCCTCTAGTGTTCCGACCTTGGGTGCCATGTCAATTACTTGTTATATGAATCTATTGCCACATTCTTCTTGGTCCGATTTATTACAAACTTGCTTTGGACGATTATTGGGGGGGGGAGGTTTCATTCTGCGTAACAATAGTTTTCAGTGACAGGCCCTCATGTCCGACATTTTAGAGATTTTCTTGTGAACCTCTATACTGGCTCATTTCTTCTCCGATCATCTTCAAATTTGTATGAAGGTGTATATGGTAAGTGAAGATGTCTATTGTTTTGTGGTCTGGCTGCCCTCGCTTGGTCCGTCTTTGTACACAAAAAGGTACATTTTTCAGGGTCTGCTGTGTGCACTGGTGCTCAGGTTGGTGGTGCAATACTGCCGGCATTCTGCAACAGATTTTTTTAAAATTTGTGTGTAAGTGTATCTGTCAACTCTAGAAACACCCTATAACTTTTGGTGATGCTGCCCCCAATGTTCCACCTTTTACAAGGATCAAGTTCAACCTGAAGATTAAATTTGCAAAAATGGCTTATTTTTTCAATTACTTTGTTTGGTACTAAAAGATTTTATTCAAACTTGCTGTATAGGTGTATGGGTGTCATTCGACATGTAGGCCAATATTAGTAGGTGACAGCGCCTCAGTGTTCTGACTTGAGTGCCATGTTCACATTACTTGTCAGGGGTTCGCAGCTAACTTTTTTTTAAACTAGCCAGACGGACTAGTTAGCCTAAATTTAGGTAGTCCGCCAGAAATTTCTGGCTAGGCCCTCCAAAAAAATTGACTATCCCTGTTTTGAATATCTACGTTTAATTAAAAGACATAATGTAAATAAGTACATGTACAACTGGCATATAGCCATTGGCCACAGGCTACGCCCCCCCGCCTTTCACCCCCGATGAGCTCTCGAGGGAATTTAACAAAGCGTGTTTTTAGAGGATCAAATTACTGGAAGAAGAAGAAGAAGAAGAAAAAAGAAAGGAAAGAGAAGAAAAGAGAAAGAGAAGAAAGAGAAAGAAAAGAGAAGAAAAAAGAAAAAAGAAAAAAGAATTTTAGTTTAAGAAAGAAAAAAGAGGAGGAGGATGAAGAAAAGAAAAGAAGAAGGGAGGGGAAGAAAGAAAAGAAAAAAGGGAAAAAAAGAGAGAAGAAAGAAGAAAAAAGAGAAAAAGAAACAGAAATGAGAAATAGAAGAGGAAGGGAAAAAAAGAAAAGGAGGACAGGAGAAGAAGAAAAATAAAGAAGGAAGAGAGGAGGAGAAGGGAATGGGAAAGAAAAGAAAGGGAATAAAGGGAGGAGAAAGAAGAAGGAAGGAAAGAAAAGAAGAAAGAGAAGAAAAGAAAAAAAAAGAAGAAAAGAAAGAATTTTAGT
>JZLH01S0169576.1:25448-37181 GCA_001188425.1 Eucidaris tribuloides | reverse complement strand
TTTTTTTTCATGGCCCTTCCGGGGCATGAAACTAATATTTTTCTCACTCTAACTTTTTTATATTCATGTTCCTTCCGGGACATCAAATATTAATTTTTGGACCAGTATAAAATTGTACCACATGAAATTTCGGATATATGATGTTGCGAGATGCCGGATGAGCGCTACGTCATTGACGTTTTCTTGTTTAAACTGTGGTTATTGTTAACTTGTGTCTTTAACAGTCTGCCATGGAAACCATGTGTCATGTGGGCAAAGTGATCCGGCCTGACTCCAGCCTTCAAGACTACTACCGCAGAAAACATGCCGTGTTTCTGAGGATGGTGGACCATCAGAGGGAGTACAAGCAGATAATGGAAGAGCCATGAATCATGAATATTCATCAAAAGGCAATCAGGTATGTTCCTAACTTCTTAGTTTAAGCTACATAGTGTAGCAATATTCCAGTTTACTAAACATACTCAAATTTTATGCATACCTTTTCAGCAATGGTTGTCCCTAACAACCTGAAAGGGTATGTTGAGCTTTTCCTATAGTCCCATATACTGCTTTTGGTAGTGTTATTTTGGAGAACCAAGCTACAGCATAAAATACTGGGACATCAATTTACTGAGAAACTAATCTCTTCACAATGTGTCTTCCGTGGAATGGTATGTGACAATTGAACTACCTACTAATCTGCTCCTCTTATTGTGTAGTTTGTCTATTGACTATCAAACTCTTTTGGAAAGTTACTTTAGTAGTGCCAGCAATATCCATTATGTCGGGTAGCGCCAGGGGCAAAAAAGAAAAGATGCCCCCGTGAATAAGAAAAACCCACCCGACCCGAATGGGCCTGCTCTTCTCCGTTCCGACTTGACCCCACAGGAAAGCCCATGAAGACGAGATACAATCTTTCAGTTTTCGTTAACAGTAACCGGATCGTATTGACCCCATGCCCTGGTTCAAAGGTGAATCAAAGACCTCTGCCCTCCCTCCTCCCGCTCGTCAGCGTGAGCCGAGGGAGAAGCTTTCTTTCATTGGTGGGAGAATCCATACAACAAAAGAAGCTCACGCCTGCATCAGATGGAGCAGAAACCATATGAGAAAGACAAAAATAGGTCTCTTTTGGAATTATGGACAACAGCGAAACAAAAGAAAATATGAGCAAGGAGAGATCGTATCCTTAGAAGCAGAATAGCATCGCAAGAAAGCAATATAGACATATCAAGAAAATGACAATTAATGACAATGGCCAAAAAAAAAACTGATAATGCTCAGGAAGTACTCTGCTGAAGAATTGCGTGACTATTTTGGGTGTATGAGGAGGAAGCGGGTTGAAAAACAACTCCCTGACCTTGCAAGTTGAGAAACTAAAGTGCTCGCCAGTTTGGGCACTCCGTCCAAAAGTCACACCTGAAACTGCAAGACATTGAAGAGATCTCATCCGTTTGGCCGCCGGGCAGGAAACGTCGACGGTGGGGCCGCCCCGCAAGCCCCGCCGAGAGCCATCATAATCAAGATTCAGATCATAATCCAAAAGACAAGAATTTCAATACAACCAAATCGACGAAAAATTGAAAGGGCCTCAAGGATGTCCTATCGGAGAGGACTGACTAACAGAAAATCAGAAACTGTTCTGACACCCAAAAAGCATGAAAAGTAGAAGGCTGCTCTGCACGACAACGATGGAACGAATTTTCGAAACTTGTTGTAATAGGCAGATAGACGAGACAGTAAAGAAAAAAAAAGACTCATCCACACCAAAGTGATGAACTAGGAAAGCTATAGACTAAAGTGGACATTCACCGAACAACTCCTGGTGGATCATACGTGTTTCTTTCCATGATTTTTTATTTTGACATATCACTCGAGCTTTCATATCATTTCCTGTAATAGTTCGTATAATAATTGTAGATTGTTTCTTGATGTTGAGTGTGTGGAGACAGCTATGAGCGTCGTGTATTTATGTTAACCTGCATTATTTCACAGTCCAGCGTAGAATTTCATTTCTCGATTGTCATTGTAATCATGTGATTGGTCTTTAACATTAGTAATTGGTATATTGTAATATGAATAGAATGAGTTTCTTCCATATGTTATCTCGATTTCTTTACTGTGTAGTACCTGCAAGATAATCCTGACCTAATAACCTGATTTAAATCTATTTGATTCATCCAACTCATGTAATGCTTTACACCTTAATGTTTCATGCTCAATTTGTTAGCCAACTGTCTAAGCATGATTCATTCAATGCCCGTAGTCTCCAGAACATTTTAATGATATCACTGATCTTTTATTTACATTAAATAAGTCATTCTCTGTAATCACGTATCTCAACGAAACTTGGATTTCGCGATACATGTTATAACCTTTAAAAAATACTGGTATAATTTGTTAATTCGAAATAGGTCTGTCTGGACGTGGGCGGTGGCGTGGCCTTGTTATTTCACACAATATCAAATATAGTTTAACGAACTGATATCTATTCACACCAGAGGCTGGAAAGCCCTCGTTACTGTCTGTGAATGTCTAAATGTGTTGATTGTTCATTGAATTAAGAGTAAAATTTTACTGTGGGTGTGTGTGGTGATATATTAAAAAAACCAAATGTGTGATTTAGATATATGTTTTTGATTTTCAATACAACTCAAACTTACTTGCTTCTACAAATACATCGCAAAACAAAGTATAATGTATTTTATTATTGGGAGTATTTTCAATATTCAATTTTATTCTAGAGAAATGTGTCATTAGGAACATGATGTAAGAGAATTCCTTAATTTAAAATTCAATTATTTGGTTTATTTATATATTTCATCTTTAGAATTAAATCCCACTAGAAATAACTATGACAAGCTCTACATTTGAGGTGAGTAACATATTTACCCAAGTTTTTGGAATCTCATTTTGATGTGGATCGTTTATTTATACTGATATAAAACGACCATTTACCTAAGTTTTGTACTTAACATAATTCATTATCAAATAAACGGAAATGTACCTTTTAAATGTGAATCGTAATAATTTCTGATAAATGCATAAACAAATTTTAAAAAGTCTGAACTTCAACAATTTTGATGTGGCCTCGTGTTTGCTACTGAAAATGTAATAATGCTTACAATTTATTTCATATATATTAATATCTTTAGGCTAAACAAACATTTACCTTTAAAGAAAATAAGACACGGTAAAATGTCAATGAATTCGGAACCTGGATAACTCCAACACTTTTTAGATATCTACGAAAGAAAATATAATTGTACAAACGATATTTCAAAACGTAAAACCGTCATTAAAGTGACAAGAAAGTATTAAAGTATGTAAAACAAAGTTAGAGTAATTTGGCTGCGTTCATAGCGAAGAAAATGTAATATTATTGTAATGCAATTCACTGAAGCCGAAATGTATCAAACTGCACATGGTCAAGTATAAATGCAATATTAATAATAAAGAGAAATAATACGCCTATCATTTCATATGGATAATTAAAAAATAGATGATCCCCTCAAATTATTGAAAAACTTTAAATCTTATTTGCATAAACTGTATGCAAGTACCGCTTACAGTCATTGCCAATAATAGTACCCCTAGATTTTAATAGTTACTTGTCTGATAATTCCTCACTCTTGTTTTCTCTTTAATCAATAAATGCAAACTGAAGTTAATTGATATTTGACAATCTTTGAATAATAGATGTCTCTTATGATCATCAGATATACTAAATGTTTCAATATTTAAAAAATGATTATTCATTGCAAATGTGCCAGTCCTTGGCTACAAGGGTATTATTTACTTAAGTCTAGAAACCGGATCCTTGTACCACAGAAATTAAAGAATTGCTAAAATCGTCCTGTTTGTTTTAAAAAAGGTGATATCTCCTTAATGAGAACTTTCGTTGCCGGATTTCCGATTGTTACGCCCAATGATTTAATCTAAGTATACTGAAATGTATATTTAATCAGTGTTTTTACTTTCTTTGTAAATTTAACATTCTATGTCATACAGTCATATTGTTTTAGTGCGTAATCACTCTACAACCACCATGTCATTAATGACCTTCAAATAAGATTGTTTCTGCTATCACTGAAAAATAATTTTGGAATAGGTATTTTTCATGGACCTCTGTCTAAGGCATTTGATCTATTGTACAATCATGACATATTATTGTATATTAAATTATTATTGGTATTCGTGGAACTCCTTTAAAATGGTTTTGTAGTTCCCTTATGATGCGTATACCCAATATATCATATTTTGCATATATTGTTCTTCCACAATCACATTCCATCAATTCAACAAGGGGTAGCCCCAGGTTTCTTATGGGTCCGAGCGCTGTCTTTTTTCTAATTATATTAATGTATATAACTAAATCGTCTGACAAATTTGATTTTGATAATTATATGTGATGACAAAATTGTTTATATTACCTATCTAATCATGATAATATGTCAAGAAAATATAGAAACTGAATTAAAAAAGTTACTTCCTGGTTATACATTAATAGACTTCTAGTTGAATCTTGAAGAACAACACTTTGTCCATTTTTTTCAGTAAAAATATCTGTATCTACTACATTCAAGATATTTGTAATCAACCAACTTGATTACAACCTCCTTACAGAAATCCCAGATAGCTGCTAATTCTCTTGGTCGTACTATATACGACAACAACTTTCACCCTGGAGTGTACACCCCACTGAAATATTCAATTAATAAGTTTCAAGTGTTTGGTATTCCTGTATAAGCTGAATGCATCTATTTACCTCTTTTTTGTATTATAAAATATTATATTACGTTCATTGATATTACTATTTAATAATATTTGTTGTAGTATGGGGAAACTCCTAACTCAATCAATATACACCTCATTACATAAATAGTTACAGAAAAACAGTACGAGTATTGATACAGGTAGTCATTACTTAAGCTCATTCACCCCGTATGATGTTAATGTATGAAACCTCCTTTAAGTTTTTATGATGTTATTTAATTAAGTTAGGCTTTTCGCATATTTTCTATACATATGGATTTTATTACTTTCATAAACTTTACCTTTAATATTTCAGAGATGTTCCTGCCTTAAAAAACATTCATAAATATCAGACGCCGTATTGTCATTCTTTCCAACACTTTTTAAGTTACCAGTACTTTTGCGAAAAATCTGTCCGTTTAATCTCCCTGAATGTTTGGGATATTCATTCACCAAGTACATATTCGTGAATGCATTGCTATATTTAATATTCAAATAAGAACTCAAAATTATTTTCTTCAAAAAATATTGTAATTCCTATAATAATATGTGATTCTTAAAATGTGATACTGATGTAAAATGCTTAATAAGCTTTGATTTGAACATATTATTTATATAATAATAGTGCATGAATTATGAAAGTATAATATATATTTTGAGAATTTGTTTACAAAGTGCACACTCTCGTGGTCTCTTTATTTGAATAGTTTATCTTCATTTCAACACATAATTATTCTTTAATTTCATATGGCTAAAATTGTTACATAGTGGATGTGGTGTCAGTTGGGTATGGTATGGAGTAGTGTATGGTGAGTATGTAATTTTTATCATTATGAAATTATGAATGAATAGAAATGAATAAATAAAACGAATTGAAAAAAAAAAAACGAATTGAAAAACTGATGTATGTAAATTGGATTTCAAGTATTGAAATGTATTCACCAAAATATATTATTACTGAAATAGTCCATTAATAGGTTCCCCCGGGAAGAAGAATCCATGAATTTAAATAGCATGAGTAAACCGTTTGTTCTAGTGAATTGTGATCAATGTCTGTATGATTTGACCTGATAGACCGGTTTGCAATCATATATTCAAATATATGAATTTTTTCCTCCGTGGGGGCTTAGTAACAAGCTATTCCATATATAAACCTTTTTATAATAAATACATTTCAATACTTGAATCCAACTTGCATACATTAGCTGTTGTGACTTCAAGCAAGCCTCGGGCAAGCTCTCAGGTTGTTAGAGACAACCTTTGTTTAAAAAGTATGCATAAAATTAGTAAGCTAGTCTTTTCAAACTATTACTTAGCATTATTCTACTAATGATGTTCTGCCTTTGACTGATAGACATCATTGAGATTGAATTGTTTTTGTCAGAAATATTAAAGGTGACATTAAAACTGAATATTCATTTTAAATAGACAGCCATTAGCATAAAATACAGTTCAGAAATGAAAGTACTTCTCTCATTAAGTCTTAACCCTAAAAGGACTGGGCTATTTCGTATGTGTTGAGGACCAGGGGAGGCATGATTTCCCCCCCATGATCTCAGCCACGGAGTGCACAACTGCTCTGAAATTTGGCATGCAGGTTCCTTTCAACATAAACTCTTTTAAGTCTGTATAGTAATTCTGGGGGAAAAAATCTCTAATTAATATGAATTCATTATGTAAATTTATGCATGAAAAAAATTGATTTGCATATAAAACTCTCAATTTCACTTGAAATATTGTAATTTTTTGCAGAAGTAATCTTTGTGACCTTCTTAATTAGTTTTCATCATTTAGAATTGCAAAAGTCAATTTTTTCGTAATGTATTTCTTTGTTTTTGTAACTTTTGTTTGTTTTTTTACATGAAATTTATTGCAGACCATTTAGAAACGAAAATAAACTAAAAACTAATTATGAAGGTCAATTATAACAGAAAATAATGACCTTTTTATGAATTTGAAGATATCAGACAAACTCCATTGACTTTGTACACAAATCACATAAATGAGCCATTTTCCGGCCATTTTTGGCATGATATTGTCTCACTAAAGTCATGTGGTGTCGTGATGCTGTACCCGTTTGTCTCGAATTTGGTCTCAAAAGTTGCGCAAGACTTCGGAGAAAAAAGTCATAGAATCGCGCAGTATTACCATTGTGCGTTTCAAAAAAATTGCGCAAAATGTCGAAGGGGGGCCATCATGCCCCCCCCCCAGTCCTTTAGGGTTAACATGCCAGAGAATTTAAATCTTAGACTTTATGTGTATTATTTGGTGCAGATATGCAACTTCGGCACATTAAGAGTTAATAGGAACAGGATCATGTTCTCGGTTATGACAACTAATGTTATAATAACATGGACTCTTTTACTGAAACTTGTACTGTAGGTATGTCAATGATATATGTGTGCATGTATCTGTTTGTGTTGTGAGATAGCAGATGTCAAAATTGAGGTAAACATGATCTGAAAATTATAATATTATGCCATAATATAATATACATGTACTGGTATATGAAAATATTAATGATAAATGTACTAATAGTTGTGGAGGAGTCACAGCATAGATTACAGTGAAACATGGTTATAGCAGCAACCCAAGGGAGATGAAATTATGACCTTTATAGACAGGTTGTTACAATAGATAGGTTTTCAAACACATAAATGATCTCCAGGAGAATCATTTTAGTGGCCACTATGGGCAGGTTGGCTGCTGTATAGAGGTGGCTGCTAAGACAGGTTTAACTGTATGTAGATAAAACAAGTCTTGCCACACTTGAGTTTTATACTCCTGACTCTGTAGTACTTGGTTTACTTCATTTGTTTCATGGAAAAGAGCACAAGTTGTGATACAACTGTGTGGTCTTGTTCATAACACCATCATTTCACTATAGTATATCAGTGTTGGGTCCGAGACAGTTTCAGCTGAGACGAGACGAGACCGAGACAATTAGCGTTCGAGACTGAGACGAGACCGAGACACTTGTTTTCAGAATCACCCGAGACGAGACCGAGACCGAGACAATTACCTTCGAGACCGAGACAGTAAACGAGACACTAGTTATTTCTATGCAATGCACACATTTTCTTCTATTTTCCTACGTACCTGATTGCAATTATAGACCACTACAACAGTTTTAAATTCATTCCTGATATCATTCATCGTGTCATCATCGTTACATTCATCATCATATTCATTGTATTATCATCATCATCATCGTCATCATTGTCGTCGTCGTCGTGGTCGTTGTCATCGTCATAATCATCATTCATAATCGTTACATCGTTACATCGTTACACATTTTCTTCTATTTTCCTACGTACCTGATTGCAATTATAGACCACTACAACAGTTTTAAATTCATTCCTGATATCATTCATCGTGTCATCATCGTTACATTCATCATCATATTCATTGTATTATCATCATCATCATCGTCATCATTGTCGTCGTCGTCGTGGTCGTTGTCATCGTCATAATCATCATTCATAATTATGGAAGATGAGAGCGGGTGTGTGTGTGTGGTGGGGGGGGGGGGTTGCACCTGGCGGGGACCATCGCCTAATGTGAATGTGTCATTATATCAAATAAGTAACCTACGTCCAGGTGAAGGCTGAAAAGTAAAGACTGTATAAAGACTAGTATAGGCTTGATGTTATTTGTGATTTTTACCAACACAAATTTCAAATCGGAAAACTGCTTAATTACATGGTGGAGAAAAACGGAATTAGTATTTGTAAAACGGGGAAAATCAGAATTTGACATTGTAAAGTGGAAAACTTTGGCCTTTACTGAAAAGGTACATGAATTCGCTAGTTGCGATTGCAGTACTCGTGCGTTTTGTCGCGACCGTGCCAAGAAAAGGCCAGGGGGTGTTATCCAGTATCTGCATTGTAAATGGAGGGAGTAAGAGGGACTGCATCCACATTATAGAATAGGGGTAATGGGGACTGGTACCTCAAGTCCCTCAGCCCCCCCAACACACACATACACACACACCTGATGACACACACACACACACACACACACACACTCAAGACGTTTTGCACAGTTTCCAAAATTCATTTTGTGGCGGAGATGACCTTATAATTTATTTTTGTATTTTCTTCTTCTTCTTTGACAAAGAACTCGTGAATAAACAAAACCTGGGGGGCACTATCAATACAAGGTGTACACCATGCACATGTGAAAAAAACGCGTAAAACGGGTTGTTGTTTTACTACGGCCGGACGATGCGTGTGCGTACAGTGAAAAGGGTATCAAAATCATGAAAAAGGGTATACTTTTAACAGAAGATTTACTTTAAAGGAGTTTCTTTTCAGACTTAAATACTTGTTTAGGGTATTCAACAGAATGTTTACTTTAAAAGGGTATCTTTTCAGACATGAATACTTTTTTAGGGTATTCAACAGAAGGTTTATTTAAAAGGGTATCTTTTCAGACTCGAATACTTGTTTAGAGTATTCTGAGATTGACAGTCCATACACGCGCATGGTGCACCTTGTAATGACAGTTTTGTGCGTTAAGTTTGGTACCTTTGTTCACTAAAAGAGACAAATGTACAGACTGTATTTCAAGGTATCTGACTCTTAATCTCTACTCTTTGTTCTTCAATCCTGTGTTAAGTGCATTTTATGCTGTATGTCAGGCAGAGAGCAGTGAGAATTTGAGAGCGACTCATCAAAATTGAGCTGTTTTTTAGTGTCTTGTCAATGTCTCGGCCTACGAGACCGAGACAATTCCTGTCGAGACCGAGACGAGACCGAGACAATTAGTGTCCGAGACCGAGACGAGACACGAGACACCCAAACACTGTAGTATATACATCAAATTTTGTCCCAATTAGGTAATTGATAGGAGAGATAGTAACAGGCCATCATGCCACCCTCTCCCCACCAGTCTTTCAAACCATAGAAAAAGTCCAGACTTTTCAGGTTTAAATACAAATACCAAACTCGCAGTCGTTTTGTAGGTACAGTATACGTGGCAGTTTGATGACAGTGAATGCATGTGTCACATGGATAATCCTTTCTGGTAACAGTTCATTGAACAAGATAATTTGCTCCTTTTCATAAAGCTGATCATTCAGATAATGTCATACAAATTTTCATACCAGTATATTGGTGAAAGTTTAATAGAGCTGGTTATATGAATGAAGTTGCTTTTCAATGAGCATGTCACAGATAATGAGTTCTGAAAGTCAAGTTACAGATAAGGGCACTTTAGACCTACAGTATGTGAAATGATTGAATTATGTTCAGGTTACCAGAGCTGGATGTCGTTATCAGATATATACAAATTATTGGCCGCAGATTTATGATGGCATGATCATGAAAAATGATATGTGAAACAGCACACCACTTCACCCGCACTTTTTCAATGGAATGCTGATGACTAGCCAGTTTACGTGCCAAGATTATACTCTTTAGTCAGAGAAATTGTAAAATTTTACCAATCTGTACCTTCATGTTTATGTAAGCCTGGCAACCCCATGGGATTTTTTTGTATTTGAAAAACCAGACTTTGTCAATGTAATAATAATTGTAAGCATGCAGCAACACGCCCACACTAGTTGATGCTTTCAGAAGCAAACTTGATTTTTGTATTCTACCATCATAAATATAATTTTCTCATGTTAATCCTCTTTAATGAAACATTACAAATTAAATAACTTGTATATAAAAAAAAAACTAGTCAAGAAGCAGATTTTGCTTGTGCTAGTATTATTGTCTTATTCAATGTTATTACCGGCAGTGGCTAGTTTTGATGAATGATGAAAAATGGAATGTTCTCTTATTTTTTTTTATAGATCGAACTATTTCATCTATTCATACCATGTTAATCAGCCTCCATTTTTAAGATATTAATAAAGATATAAATGTCCAAGGCCCCCATCAGTTTTGCCATCTGAAATGTATATATCTGCTCAATGATTATTAAAAATAACAGTATCATGAAACAATTTGTAGGTGATTCCATGTTCTTCTTTGATATCTGGTGTCTCAATACCGCACTTCATGAAATATTGATGAAAATTTTGATAAACCAAACTTTTATTGTATGTAGCTGTAATTTGCCTTCATGTGGTGCTCAGTCACACATTATTGACTTGCCTATATATGTCTCAAAGCAGTCATGTAGGATATACCCTGTCATGTACTAAACTTGTTACTTGCAAAGGTTTTTATTTTCAAATTATGGAAGGATGTAAGAGTCATTGAATTCTCAAGTATTTGGCATCCTTTTTCAAATTAGGGAAGTTCCTTCTATTTTATTTCGATTAACATTAAATTATTAGGCTGGGAGAGGCCAGGAGAGCAAAGTTTAACCAGTGTAAGATGTATTTCCAGTTTAAACTGCTTTGTTACGTGTAGCCATCTACTTCTTTCCCCGTCTATTTTTACACTAAACACCTAACAATCGAATTTATGGTGTGTATGTCAGACTTTGCCAATATTTACTTAATTTTCTGCACAATGACACATCACCCTTAAGAGTGTTGAAATATTTCTCATTTTGTCTTACTTGTTTACTTTTGACTCTAGGCAAACACAGTATTTCACAATTACATGATCATTACATGTTTTTTTTTCTCATGACTCATTTCAACAGTTATCTGAAACAGAAATTCAAAGCATGGTTCCAATTTCAACTGCACTTTGACAAGAAGAATTTAGAAACATGTCATCATTTGATCTCCTTTGTGAAATTCAAAGCATCGTTTCATATTTGGGTAATTCCACAGTAAATGTCCCAAAATGTTACAATACATATTAGGCCTAAAAAAAAATTCCTATGTTGCCCTCCAGCGACCGACCGTAAAATGCGAAAAATCAGGGTCGCGAGTTTTTTTTTTTTTTTAGCAGACCCAAAATATACAAACCACCATTTTTAGCTCACCTGAGCCAAAGGCTCAAGTGAGCTATTGCGATCGCTTTTAGTCCGTCGTCCGTCGTTCGTCGTGCGTCGTGCGTAAACTTTTACACATTTTCAGCTTCTTCTTCAAAC
>JZLH01S0169547.1:0-13441 GCA_001188425.1 Eucidaris tribuloides | reverse complement strand
AATCTAAAGACTCAAGCAAATTTTCAAATGATCGAAAATGCACTATCGAGTTCTGGGGGACGATACCAGTACAAAACAATGAAAGGTTTTGTTAGGCAATGCACACTTCTACTACACAATAATTTTCTAATCCGTCAATAATAAATCATTCCGCACATTAAATACATTAAATGGAATATTCCTCAATCGATATAGTAATTATACCACCTCCACTTCTGATTCGCTAAAATCTGATCTAATACATCGTAGCCCTGGATATCGCATCTCAAAAATCAGGATTGTATCATCCAACCTCTTGTTTCGCAAATGACAAAACATGAAAATGTTTTCAATAAGTAATGGAATATGCGAAATTTCATCAATATTTCAAAAGCGACATACACTTAATTGTGAGCCACAATTTAACACCTGGAAGTGATCGAATCTTTCAAATATTTGTTTTGATCATTTACAACTCATATCTTTTACTATTGTTGAGCTTCGTAATGTATTTTCCAGTATCTAGAAGAAGAACATATCGAAGAAGTTCCTGAAAGATACATATGCACAAATTCCAATTTCATCTAAAGAAGGTAAGGTATCAGTGATCTTCCTGAACAGTTCAAGGGGCCCATTTGTCACATAAAACACATAACAAAGGCATTTTGAAATCCCATTTCAAACCACCCCTTGAGACAATAAATACATGAAACTGTATTGTGATGGGTTTGGGCATTAAAGAAAGATATAATCAGGGCAATAAGATAACAAAGTATACGCCATCAATGAAGCCTTTCAATTTTCGAACATGTTTTCTGATGGATTACTCGCTTGTCATCCATTCCGTTCTCTTCCAACAAGTGCCGTGATTTCCCGTCCGGTCCACACTCGTTCAACTGATGACTATTCCTCGCGGCATTCACAAGTTTCCGTCGGTGTGGTGTCAGATCCTTCGTGTAACAAAGATCGAACTGCTTTTCGAACACGTGACTTCGCAGTCGAAATATGACTGCCGATGTTATAAGGGCCGAAACTGACAATGATGGCATTCGGTCCGCGCGGTTGGCTGTGCGCCGCTTCAGCTTCCACGTTTGGTCCGCGTTATCGATGATCCGAGAGATTGCAAGAGCGCTCAAGGAGAAGTTCAGAGTTTTTTTGACGACGTCGAAAATGACAGACCAACTCGGTTTTTCGTCATTTACTTCTGTATGCCGGTAAGAATCGAGACATCCCGGCGGAATGATTGCTGCTGTTCTCAGCTCATTTTGCGTCATCATAAGCTTCACGTTCTAGGATTTGACTTGCGTTCATTGACTCTGATTGACTTAATCTGTTCGAGATCAAGCGAAAAATAGCCTCGTAACCATTTGCTCACCTTGTCCAGTAATGGCGCAGAATCACATCAGTCAGCTTTTGGAGAATGTCTTCGGAGTACAATGCCTCCTTTATCTGTGAGTGAAGGGTTTCTTTCACATACTCCATGGTCAATGGTAATTTCTCACCTGACTGATCAGCGGACAGTTTAGGCTCCGCTTGACCAGGGCTAGCGGGGGATGATCCACGCAGTCGATTTGACCATGGTCCGTCACCTTCCGTTGGCTTTCCACTGGGCTTTTTAGCTGACATTTTATCCTTCATTTCTGTCCCAGTTTCTAGAATTTTTAGTCAGATCCATGTACAGTTGTTATGCAGAGATAGTTTATAGCCCGTTGAAAGTCGTTGTTGCCACAGAATAGACTATAAGTAAGATTCTAAAAGTTTTTGGTAAACAGAATATGCAGACACGTCTAGTGTATCGCGTTCCAAAAAACAGTTTTGGAACACGCAAAAAAATGCTATTGCATTTAACATGGGGTGGAAGTCGAGTTTGTTATTTTTCTTTTCATTTTGACAATACTATCTGCGAGTTTTTTTTAAAAATATATCAATATAGAGAGTGGCATCAACGGATACATATAAAGTCGTACCGGCGTGATGGCTTAGTGGATAGAGCGTCCGCCTCACAAGCGGAAGGTCGGGGGTTCGAGTCCCGGCCCGGTCATACCAAAGACTTTCAAAAATGGTACCTTTTGCTTTGTAGCCAGGCGCTCGGCATTCTAGAACAGAGAAGGGTTATAATAGTAACACTTATGTTATGCAGGGAAAAGCAGTCTATCAGACCGAAGTAGCTACCCTGGGTAATTAAGACGTAATAATAATAATAATAATAATAATAATATAGGTTTTACCGGCCATTTTCAAACTGTTTTCATCCAACAATGAAAAATTGTAATCCAGATTCGCCATGTATGACAGGGCATGCACATGCTAATTTCAACATTGATTTGTCACGACAATTAACAACATTGCCATCTGTTTAACACTGTTTTCGCGCAATTATTTTACTATCGTCGCTACCCCAACCTACTCCCGCCCCCAAAAAAAAAAAAAAAAGTCACGAGCGCTCGAACACCAAAGTAATTTCGTTTTTCGACAAGCTTCGTCAGTATTCATTTATCGAGCGTATTTTTAATATTTGAAATCCTCCACGTTATATTTAAATCAAAGTTCTTAATGTTAAAAAATATTGATTCAGGTGTAAATATGGATATCTACTATACCTTTATGAAGTCATCTTACACTGAGACATTCAACAGTAAAATACACATCACTGTAAAAACAAATCATAACACTTCTCTACATATTCTTCTTTGAAATCACTATAAACACTCTTCAACAACCGCCACCATCAAACATTACGCCGTAAACACACATACACACAATACAGTGTCCAATAAACATTATTTTATATTATTAAATACACTGTTTACAGTGTACGTGAATAATTCAAACATTTATCCAGACCATCACAAACAATCACGAGTAACACGAAACCGCATATGATAACGCAATAACACATCTGCTAAAGCACTAATGCCGAGTGCACTTTAATGGACGAATCTGGGATGGCTCCAAAATTGTATGAATGTTTCTTCGAACAAAGAGAATTTATTTTAACCTTTGTCGATCGTTCACCTGGCGGAACGAATTCATAATAGTAACAATTGACCAATGTCTGAATGAGAGGAAATATGAAGAAACTGCTGCCAAATACTAATCTAAAATGCAAATGACGAAACTGAAAAACAACACGCTCCGCTCTCCGTGAGACTACAACTGAACTAAAAGTACGAAAGACGCAATCCACAGAGATAAGTGACTGAAAATTATGGCCGAAAAGACCTATAATCAATAATATATAGCTACAAGCTAAAACTAATAAAAGTAATTACACACGCCATTTTCGTCCCATCTTTTGTGAAAATTTCGTCGACTTTCAGTTCATTTAACGTCTCGCGAGAGCGAGAATGCAAAGCTATTTTCAGTTAATTACATCCAATTGCATTTAAGTATTCATTTGGCAGGCAGTTTCAACATACTAAACTGCAAAAATAGATGGTATCAATTGTCAATTTTGATTCGTCACGCCTTTGAACGATCGACAAATTGTCTAAAAATAAATTCGGTCTTGTCTCACAAAAAGTTATATTCTCATCTCTATAACAATTTTCATACCCAATTCGTCCCATACTATCTCCGCTTAGTGTTAGCAGTGGTATTGTGTTATCATACGCTGTTTCGTGCTGCCAAGCGTACCACCTGAATATTTGCTGGTCTTATAAATGTTTGTGTGTGATATCTGAAAACGTACAAAATGAATATACATGTGTTACAAACACAAGGGATAACCAAAGCACTAAAATGTTAACAAGAAAATATATTAGTAAACCCAAATGACACTAGGGTCTGTTATTGGACACAAAGTAGTGAACAACACAAATTTAGCATATTAAATATGTTTGAACTAAATATACTAAATATAATACATTGTATTTGTGAGACGCAAGATGTATCTCGATGATACAATCCATTTTTAAACAGGAATGAAGTTTCTCCTTATTTTTGAAATAAGGTTAAACATTAAGATCACCAGTGGAAAAGTGCACAGTTAGTATAAAAATAAACATATCTTACCCCAAAATCATATTTAAAATTCAAAATAAAAAACAATGAACTAATATAAAAATCGACGAAGCTAAGTCGCAAAAAGACAAAATATTTTTTGAGGCCATAATTTTTGCTTACCTTAATAAACTCACTACCCGAAGCAAATGAAACGTAGTCAATGATAGTAGATCAATAAACATATAAGTATTCTGCATGAATAACTTCAAAGTGATCTGCAAAATTTGTAATAAAAAACTACACTCAAATAAACACGAGCCGATACATCTAATTATATTGAATTCCAATAGTCTTCAAACATAACAGTTTTCGCGACACGCAAGATCCATTTCATATAAAAAGTGACATAGAATTACACAAAAGTATAATGCAATACCGTTGCAATATGTACACAGACAATCTGAATTATAGACTAACTGGACGACATCACTAAAACTATGACAACTTCCGGGTCTTCACACTTTTCACGCAGAAACACTTAGTTTTAATTTATAATTTATTGATGGATTGAGTGTCTGTCTATAAATAAATTAGGCGTAAAGAGCCAAAAAAAAGAGAATTTAAATAAAAAAGTTATAAACATCAAAACCGTTGTACTTCCATTTTGCAGTTCAATCTGACAACCGCCTAACCTAGGGTTGGAATCGACAGGGCCTATCGGCACCCAAGAGACTAGAGAGAAAAAAGGTAGCAACACATATCTAAAAACAAGAAAATCAAACTACACATACAACAAATATAATAGAATTACAAACTACCTCAACTAAAAGCGCAATACAAACGTGAAGGGTAGTATATGCAATGACAACTAATGTATAAAAATTATCAAAATGCCTATAATATAAAGATGAAAAACTCTTATTTACCACAAAATTACACATCGCCGTGTAACTCTCTTGTAGAAGTTTATTCAAAACAAGGTCACTTTCATATAGAATTGTCATCCAAATAAGAATACGATGATACTAACAACATTAAACTGGAACACTGTATATCATTCAGTAATATTCTATATACAAAAATCTCCTGTGTCACAATTGCACTCACTGTAATGAAACATACACACACCATCGAAACCCAAAGTGATATAATGCTATATAAAGATAAAATAATAAGAAAATCCATTTTATAAAATTCTAAATTCAAAACCAAGTCCAATTTCATATCATAATTTAAAAATAGTAGCAAAGATTTTATCATAGAATAAAGATAACAAATTCCACAGTCCAGAAATAAAAATACTAAAAAGCTCACAAAATTGATAATAGATAATAAAGCAACACAAATGATTTATAATGGCCAAAATCATAATGATCATAACGAAAGCCACCGCAAATTTGCTAAAAAGTGATTAAAACGGTTTAAACTCTATCTAATTCAAACCAGTTATAACACATCACTATTCACACACTACCACAATCGAATTGTTAAGGCCAAAGTGTGCACCACTTCTTCACAACATTTTCGAAACACAACAACACATCATCATCAATACACATGATTTTCACTTACACTACACATGTAAACATAATATAAGTAAGTCATGAGTTTGTACAAACACACACACACACAGCACACATCTATATTCATTATTTATACTTAGAAATAAACCAAATCAAAAATAAATCAATCAAAACACATAAAACGAAACACACACACACACAGCATTGAATATTTCTGATCCTTAAATGCAAAGTCATTCATTACATATGCAACCAGACACAACAACATCACACTCATAAAACAAACACATCACAAACTATACACACACGATTGGTACACGCACGCAACAAAAACACACAACACAAAGGGTGTATAAGTGTATGTGTTCACCACACAAGGGACACACACATGACACATACACACACATCACGCACCACACAACACAGCCTCACACAACATCAACACACAACACACATAACCACCAGTCACACACAACACATCACAGCACACGCCCAAACACACAGACAAACACACACACACAAAGTGCACATAATAACCAAGGAGCTTAGCTCCTTGCACATACATACACATACATCACTGCACACACAGAACAGACACATCACACCACACGCATGATACATCCACTTCCATTATCAAGTAGATGATCGATTGTCCGGAACACTTATTTTTTTTAATGTGGGAGGGGCATTTCGAGGCTCGGCCTTTCAAATTCGCGTGAGTAAAGTCCCAAGGGTAAGCAAACGACCCCTAACCCAAGTGCTTTCAGCAGTCATGAGGTATTTTGACCTACTCTGGTAACATTTTATTTGTGGTTTAGGAATCAGTGAACAATAATTAAGACTCAACACCAAATCGGAAGCGGTGCGTGATTATTCTTTGTCACTTCATCCAAAGGTAATTCTCAATGTTATAGGCAGGGGTCATAAAAACATGGGTGAAACTTTGTGGATACAGGCGAGCCCTGAAGCTTTGAGTTATCTAGGGCTTAAAATAATAAGCATATTTGACTCCTAAAAATAACACTAGTTATTCGTGAAATGGACATTCACGACAATAAAATCCACGTATATTCATTGGATAAAATGCCATTAATACGGCTTAGTTCAAAAATCATTAATTCTATTAATAAGTAGGGGATGATTGACATGCCATTTAAACTGTCCACGTGCCAAAGGGAGGGTGGGGGGGATTCCAACCTGCATCCACCAAGGATTTACACATGTCCCATTGAAAACCCCTTGTTAGACACCAATCACCCGATTGACCGACTACATTTTTTGGGGATCAAAATACGAAGCACTATGGAAATAAAAGTGAACGACCGATAAATATACTAATAATATTAAAACCATCATCATAATCATGAAATATTAATCATTATAAATCACTTATACCTAAAACAAATATTAATAAGAATGCTACTGATTAAAAAACATTTGTCGGAAACCTGGATGTGATCTGTACATGTCCACTATCTCATGCACCTGTGAGCTGGGTGGGGATGCATACCCCCATACCAACATTGTCTACGCCCTGACCATACCAAATTTTTAAGATTTCTTTATAACTCAATTACGTCATCGCATTCATGCGATTCACCGCAACATAATATTCTCGTAACTTGTCTAATACGGGGCCATGTAATTTCGATTCTTCTCTTGAGTCGATTCAGTAGAAAATCGCCATTGACAAATTACGTCAGTTGCCTACCCGCAGACATGGCGTCGTGTAATTCCAGAGTTCACCAGAATCAAGACAGGACAATAGCTTTTCGAGAACTAGTACAGCAACCTCTATAATTAATGTCACAAAGTAAATCAGTGCGTCTAAAAAAATATGTGCAAAAGAGAAAAGCGCCCTCTTTGACAGTTAAAAGATAATACTGCAGTGACACTATATACATTCATTATCGATGCAAATCTTACCTTTCAAATGAATGTTTTGTTCGTCAATTTGCTAGTTTTTAATCCTGGTGAATGTCTTAGTCAACAACAAACATTCAAATGACAATTGCACTTTTAACAAGATATAGGGCCTGATAATAATTACTGAGTGAAAGTAGCCCCATTTGGATTTCACCTTCGTTGTTAAACTAAACATATTCAGAATTAAACAACAAATGGAAAAACCAAACGGCTTTGAAAAGCTGAGATCTTGTCGCTTGAAGAATGATGTATAACCAAGGTCACAAACATTTTTAAAATTTGCAAGAGGGCGTTCACAAAGCGCACGCATTTTATTCAGAAACAGGAGCGCACTGGTAGAAGGAGGATAAGGATGTCGGAGTGAATAGGAACTGCATGTATAAGAGGAAAACACACACGATACTAAAAATTCGTTTTTTAAGAGCGCGTCATTCAAGATGATATATTTTACGCGCTGAAATACCGTATGAAATTCATAAATAATCTCTTAGGCATAATTTAACATAGCAATTGGCCACAGAAGACGAGAAATAGGCCAAAATATTGTAACCGCCTTTTACTAAATTTTAAGTCAAAATAGGGCGCATTTCATAGTACAGAGCGGTCCCTCGAAGTGACCATTATAGAAGTTCGGTATTAATAAAGTGCAATTATTATTTATAGTGAGAGTAACGTTCTCTCGCGCTATGCAAACGATCACCATAATTTTAATGGCCACTTGGCTCAATTAATTAGTGATTCCGACTGTTTATAACAAAATAAATGAAAAATCAAAACAAGATACAGTTTAACACGACTATACGGCTCTAAATCCCATGAATAATGCTGAAGACCCGGGCTTTGAATTTTTCAATTATTTTAGTTCCGCTATTTGGCCATTGTTATATGTAAACGATCTGCTATAAAAAATGTTATATTAATTCCGTCTCACCGTCATGATCGCTCCATGATATCTTCATTTAGCGTCTTGAAAATGAAAGGAGTTAGTCAGCAGACGAAGATGTCGTTCCAGAACCCCCTTATCCAGCGATCGCCAATCCGGCTACCAGTCGCGTAGAGTGCAATACAATGGATACTTAAAATCGCAGAAATCAATGGTAAGGCCTTAACGATGACGAGATAACACAATTGCAGCGAGCCATAACCTCCCCCAGCTATCTGTAGCTTGAATAAATTCTGACAGTTTCTTGACAAAACTGATACAATTTTGATGTACAACAGATCACTTGGTAGATCGATACTGAAACCAATTGGAAACTAGTATAGATCGCTGATACTGGACCCAATTGAAAACTGTGATGATCGATAATACTGGAACCAAGTTGAAAAAACTGGTATGATTGATAGTTGGGATAATTGGCAACTGGTATTTTATCGAGATGAAAATCAGTGAACATTACTTTTTTTTTTTGCTTGGCGGTTTTTCTCACGGTACAGGTGCCCAAGTTAGCAATTTGGTCTCACGATCCAGTTGATCCAATCTATAATTTCAATTTTCAAAACACTTACGTACTGATCATATAGTACCCTACATTTGATCATGAACTGTTTTAATCTGATGCATTACCCAATTGGCGAGCGAATCCAGTAGGTAGAACAACCATAATTTTTACTATCACAATCGCCCATTGCAAATCCAGTTCTCACCCCTGCGCTGATTATCTTATAATGATTGTTATTCATGCGACTTTAATCATCGTTAACTTTACTGACACCCAAGATCTCAAAGTACCTTAGTGAGTCCGATGGTTAGATGACCACGTATTCCGTCCCTATCCAGAAACTAGGAGCCACGCCAATGTTCAGACAACGCATTGAGGTCCATTCTAGTCCCGGGCCGTCACCCAGTGTGGTTTGAAAATACGTTCCCACGACAACGCAAATGTTGGTTTGGCCCTCCAATGCCCGAATATCGTTTCGCGAGATGACTTGCACAGGTCCTGAAGAGAGCAGGGACCAATTGTACCCAGAATAAATTGCGAAGAGTGTTTAATAGGCTTTGGTGAGATAGACAAATCCTTGAAAAACATTTAATGTCTTCTGTAGTTCATATAACTATCACAGCAATGCTTCGATGAAATGTACCTGTAGAGAGACATTGCGACTACTGCTACACGCCTACCACTAGACCCATGATTATAATCGTTTCACGGACCCCTTCACTAACTATTATAGTAAACAAACACACGCTTACGCACATTATTTACTTTAGATGTATTTCACTCCCCTTCCACCCCGCGCCTTTAGGACAGAACGCAATAACGCAATAGAAATTCATTAAATAGCTTCGACAGCTTTCTTTCAGACTCGGGGTCGTCGTCAAATCAGCGAGCTAAAATAAATGAACACAACGTATAAAATATATCGGAATCGGCGACAAAAAAATCTAATAAAAAAGGCCAGAAGCTAAGGACCATCGGAAGGTGAAGAACCCCCTGACGCATACGCGTAACGCATTAGGGAGGGCGTGTTTGGGTTCGAGAAAAAAATTTGATTTGCGATTCCGCGAGGTACCACCCCACCTTCACCAACCAAATGCCCCCCACGCTGAGCGAACTTTTCGGCGAAGAACTCCTTAAAGATGATCCCACTTTCAACAAAAGATAATTGACATGAAAAAATGTTAAAACTAGCTATATCGCAGCAGCGCTACGGGCTGACGGCAGAGGAAAAACATTAATAGACCTACGATTTGCCCGAAGATAAACACCGAGCATTGTGTCAAAACCCTTAAAATGACAAATCAAAAATCAGGATAGAAATCAAAGGCCTATGCCCGACCGTATGGCATTTTCCAGGCAACCAACTGTTAGTTGTAGGGATAACTGACGCGGAAAATGACCTTTCCGTATGATTTTGATGATTGTAGGGATATTTTACAATTTCCAGAAATATTCTTAAATCCTTCAAAGGCTTTCAAGAACTCCAATATATATTCCTCTCAGATTGTATGCAGATGTTATTTCGATAATCCAGCAATTCTCCTAGTTGGTAATGCGCGCACGTAGTCCTACGCTGCAGTATCGAGGTGATAACAACGTGCTAAATTCTGCAATTAAAGGACCGTAAAGTCGCAAGTCGTGGGCGTAATTGGACGCTGCCACTCGGTAAATATTCGAGGAAATACCCGATACTTTCGAAAAGAGCGCGCACGAATTGTGTGCAATTTCCCAGCAGCACGTATCACCGCGAAGAAAGGCGAACTAATCCCAATGACCGTAATCCGCATTCGTTCGCAGCTCCACACGATTGTTTTAAGGTCACTGTCACTAGAACTCTAAAAACTAAGTACATATAGTTCAGTGTCCACGGCCTGCAATAGGGCACAGCGTTAAGTAAAGATAAACGTACACGCATTCACGAGCGGCGCTCCCCTTAAAAATAAATCTCTCAAACTTTACACGTTATTTGGTATGAGAAAAAGACTCAGTTTCGTATTGAAACTAATGGTTTGTACCGGTTGTATAGAGGAAAACTATAATTAACGTAATGCCGAAAAAATGGATGTTAAAGACAAGCGCAGCAGTAGAATGGCGTCCGTATCGGGAAAAATAAAAATTATGAATGCTGCAGCTATTCGGTGTCCCGAAGGCCTCAGCAAGCATCCTTGGAAACGTGCCTTGTAAATCAACACTCATCGTACGCTTGGGTCAAACTTCAACCTTATGACGCTAACATTGTGGAGCTTCAGACTAAAAAAAGTCAACTGTGATATCTGAGCTTCATTGTTCAATATAAAAAGTTTGGAAAGTTATGTTGAGCACTGTGCAAGATATTTGTCGAAGCTGAGCATCTAGATTTTCACATCTTATTTAAAGCCACTAACTAAATCTATCACGGTTTGAAATACATTCCCCCCACCGGGCGGCGGGGTACTCAGATTCAACCCGAGCGGGGGTGCCGCTTGAAGTTCGAAAAACGCCGACCCTTTTGTATGTCATTTCGGAGAAAAGTACCTATTATTAAGGTTTGTTAAGAAAATGGCATTTTTTTTTAGCATTTAGGAATGAAATAGGCGAAAATTATCTAGTTAAAATTCGTAATAATGTCAAAAATCAATGATTCCAAGTGTATTTACACGATTATTTTCACCCAATAACCAAGAATACCCATAGTTTATAAGGATTTATCGAAATTTCGCGAAAAAGGTCACCTTAAGAAGCGCCAACACTAACGTTTTACCTATACTAGCAAGTAAACTCCCCCCCCGGGTTTTTCCATGGGCGTTCATTTTAAGACCATATCAAAGAGATAGAGGATCTATTGATTGTAGCTCACAGATTTTTTTAAATTGGGTCAATTGTTTGTTATGTCTTCAACCTCTGCCGCGCCGGCCGCCCGGCGGCCTAATAAACTAGGTGAGGCGCATTGGTTTACCCAGTCAGCATATTTGCACTATAACTTGCCGCTAATTTGTAAGACTGTGCGCGCTTGAATTTAGTTGATCAACATCTAAACAAACGGGTAGGTCGTATAGCCTCTTCAACATGAGACACTTGTTACTATTTAATTTAAAATACAACTTTTCAGATGGCCACAGGGCGTAGCTGTTTTGGGCATGAGGTGACATCTTGTGACGTGGAACTAACTGTGTGGTGAGTGCACATTATAGGGAGAGTGGAACTACAGTTAGAATCAGCGCGAAAGCAGAAAAGGTGTTGAATAATTTCTTTGCTGCCAGGGGCGAACCCTTTGCTCTGCGGGGAGGGGGGGGGGTGCACGTGCACCAGCGAACCCCCACCTAGGTCGGGGGGGGGGGGGGGGGGGGGGGGGGGGGGGGGGGGGGGGGGGGGGGGGGGGGGGGGGGGGGGGGGGGGGGGGGCGGGGGGGGGGGGGGGGGGGGGGGGGGGGGGGGGGGGGGGGGGCGGGTGGGGCCCCTTGGCCCATCGAAACTAAAGAACAAAAAAAAAAAAAAAAAAAAACCAACGCCAAAAATACCGACTTTGGCGTTAACTTCAATTTTTTGTCGCCAAATGAAAGAAACAAACAACACCAAAATTGATGTTTGGCGTGTAACCCTCCAAAATGGCAATACAGGTTCAACTCGCACTTTATGGCATGCCAAGCCCAACTGCGCACGAGAAAAACAACTCATCCGCAACCAAATCGGTTCTAGCCAGAGCATAATATAATGAGTACCGAACCTCACACTTGCCCTTTAAAATCTAGGCATATATTTCATTCGATTATAGTTTTTTTTTTAAAAATCTCATCGCATAAATATTTAAAATAGCAATTTATATACACGAGTTATACAGAGCTGAGATTTCATGTGAAGGGGGGGGGCGAAAAACAAGAAGCGTAAAATAAAAATACTCTTGCGGTGATAAAAAAAAACAAACACGCCCCATAGGATACAAAATTTTCGTTACAAAACTGGAAAGTGTGACTTTGAATCTCTCCCTCTCTAAGTAAATGAAGGTTAATAATCTTTTCAATCATATTTATGTTTTTAGTAGGTTTTCTGATAATAAAAACTATAAAAATGGTGATCAAGTTTTAAATATCGGGGCCCAAAAAATCGAGATGGGGACACGTCCTCCCCTATTGGAATCGCGGACAATGCGAGTTTAACATAAATACAAACATACATTTTTTTTTTCGATGCAAAGAACATCAAGTTAAACCGAACGTGACACATATCTTCATGCGAAGTATTTCGTTTCATAATTATTTTCAATGCAAATGAAAATCGCGTTGAACCGTGAATAAAAATTTGCAGATTGAGGATCCCTCTAAAACAAATACTAGGCCTAGGTGATTAAAAAGAGTTATTTGTCTAAAGAAAAGGAAATAAGACACGAAAATTGTTCTTTGCGGTTTATTTCTACATAGGCCTATCATTTTAGAGACGAAAAAAAATCATTCCAAATTCCACGCAGGTCTAGTCTCGGTTCCAGACCATGCAACTTTTCTCCCTCCGAGTAGCAGTGCGGATGCGAAGCACCCGCTCCATGCGACGCAGTCGCATAGTCTTAGTTCAAGACAGTCAACTGATAGTAGGCCTAATTTTTCTAGGAAATAGGATAAGTTCTTACGTCTGGAAGCCAGACTAACGCAGGTCCAAC
>JZLH01S0169543.1:92607-106707 GCA_001188425.1 Eucidaris tribuloides | reverse complement strand
AATCAATCCATCAATCAATAAGATGCTGTATATCATTTTTATACCAATCCAGCCGATGTTTTTGTATCTGCCTTACCAAGCCGTGCACGTCCCCCTCGCAGTTCCGGAGAGATACGCGGCTCCGTACGCCCATATCGCCGACCAAATTAGGAGAACGTACGCAGGAATGGTCAGCTGCATGGACGAAGGGATTGGGAATGTTACCGAAGCCCTACGGAAAGCTGGGATGTATGAAAACACCATCATCATATTTTCTACAGGTTTGTTTCCAGTATTGGCGATAATCCCAGGGGGTGGGCGCCAGGCGGCTCGCTCTGCCCCCCCCCCGTTCCTCTCGATCTTAAGGCTTGATTTTTTTTTGTAAGCGTTTTGGATATATTTTGTATCTGAGAACAAGTTTAAAACGTAAATGTGATGGAAATGTATTATCAAACTTCGTTAATGCGGGGTGTGAGGGGTTAAATGTACATTTTCCACTTTTTTTTATTTTTTTCGCTTAAGGGTATTGCAGTGATTGGTATAATAGTGGAATATAACTCTCACTTTGTAGTCTGGCTTCCAGACGCAAGAACTTATCCTATTTCCTAAAGAAATTAGTCCTACTATCATCAGTTTACTGTCTTGAACTGAGACTAGTTTTCTGATGTACTGCCGTCGCATGGTGCGGGTGCGGAGGGAGAAAATGTCACAGGGTCTGGAACCGAGACTATCACTTCCGTGGAAACTGCGTTACATGCATTTGCATTATCTATCACTAAATATGGAAATATGGACATTGGGGGCGTAGACCAGACAGTTTGGTGTGCCGTGTCGTAGATGGCAGGATACATGGCAAGAATCGGGTTGGTTGCCGAAGATGTAGCTGGATGGACAACGTTTCAGTACTGTGGTGCAATGGTGTACCCTCCCTACTCAAAAGTATTGCAACATACACTATAGCGCATGCATTTTGTGTTGAAGGGGTCTTTCTATAATAACGTCCTAATGAAGTTTATAATTGGAAAATACAAAATTATTTGAAAAGAAATCAATGTATATTCTTTCTCCTTTCTTCTCCAAGGCGGAGAGATTATCAAATGCAGGCGCACCCACGGCACAGGGGCGGGAACATAAACTTTAACATTTTTTCGCCTCCCTATAGGGGTGGGGTGTTCATTCACACGAGTATCGTAATTTGGTTTTATATTTCCCGTGAAACGGCTTATATGGCTTGGAAAGACGTCCAACAAACAAAAAATGCCAATGTGTTCCTCTGACGCTGTCTCAGAACGAAGACACCACCCCGCGAAGAAAAAACGCGCCTGCTATCTTCATGAGACAGTTTTAAGGAGGAAAAGGCTACTGATATAAAGATAATTGCCTTTTATCCACATTATTACATTCAATGTACTGAAAAGTAGCATGACAGTAAATTTTAGGATGTTTGCAATAATAAACAGCCTTTAGAATTGAGAAAGAATAAGAAATTACAATTTGAAGAGGTCTTTTCTGAAATATAGCGCGTATTCTCCTTACCACTGTCTTATGAAGATAGGAGGCGCTTTCGTCTTCGCGGGGTGGTGTTTTCTTTCCTAGACAGCGTTAGAGGAACACATTGGCATATTTTGTTTGTTGGAAGTCTTTCCAAGCCATCAAACTGTTTCACGAGAAATATGAAACCGAATTACGATGCTAGTGTGAATTAACCCTACCCCTATAGGGAGGCGAAAAAAAATATTTAATTTTATGTTCCAGCCCCTCTGTCGTGAGTGCGCTTGCATTTGATAATCTCTCCGTCTTGGAGAAGAAAGAAGAAAGATTGTTCATTGATTTCCTTCAAAATAATTTGTTATTTTCCAATTATAAACTTCATTAGGACGTCATTATAGAAAGACCCCTTCAACTCAAAATACATGCGTTATAGTGTATGTTGTAATACTTTTGAGTAGGGAGGGTAGAATCGGCTAGAGACATTGCCGTTGAGCGCCTACGGCCTCCTCAGGCTAGGGCACGATCAATCAATTAATCACTACTTGTGCTTACGCTATTGAAATTTCAAACCGAAAATCAAACCGCAAAAAAACCGCAGCTTTTGAGCAGGAAAAAATGCTAACCCACACAATTTCATATAGCAGCCTTCATGACAGGAAAAGGTGTGATGCACATTAAAGTGTTCAACTTTAAACCAAATAGACTCTATTTTGCAAAGTATTTAATGGATCTGACAATTAAGATATGCGACTTTGTCATGCTTACTAAAAAAAAAAAAAAAAACCTGGAATTAGATGCCAGAATAATGAAACAACAAATTTTGATGATTTTTTTTTTTGGTGATGTGGGATAGCACTGTATTCATCCTATATTTATATTTCGTAGTGAAAAGTTTAGTGGCAAATTTCTACAATTTCGATATGAAATACAGGTAGTTGTTAAAACAAGAAGATTCATCAGATTTGTAAGTATTTACTTCAACAATAAGTCTGCTAATTGCAAATTTTAAAGCATTTTTCACCTTTTTTACCTTTGGCTTAGCAATATTTTCATGCTGAAAAACAAACAAAAAAAATGTTGCTATTTTGTGGAAATTTATGTTCAGAAGCATCATAAGCATCTACTTCATTCGAAAAAGGTAGTAGTTATGTAATCGAAACTTAAATTTCATTTTGATGAATAATGACATTTCCTACGGGATTTTGCATGTATTAAGTTCAGGAACAATATAGTGCTAACTGATTTTATGTCAGAAATGACATACAATTTACGACTTTATCTTTAATCTAACATTCACAGAAGGTTATCTTTAATGTTGCTCTTTACTCTTTCATATTTTGACTAAATTTCAAGACACCTGACTAAAAACTGTGATTTATAAAACCAATGGTTTTATAAATCCTGCCAAAAAAGTTGTTAACTTAGGAGTTACCTTTGACCAAAACGTTTCATTCCGCCCCCATATTAATAGTATCTGTTGTAAAGCATCCTTCGCTCTTAGAAAAATTGGTAAAATTAGGAAATGTCTCACCAAGTCATCATCTGAGATTCTTGTCCATGCATTTATCAGTTCCCTCCTGGACAGTTGTAATAGCCTGCTCCATGGAATCCCGGAAAAAGATATGGCCAATCTGCAGAGAATTCAAAACTCTGCAGCACGCCTAGTTTCCCTCACCAAAAAACATGACCATATTACACCAATTCTTAAACAGTTGCACTGGCTCCCCATTAGGTTTCGCATTCAGTTCAAAATTCTTCTTTTGACTTTCAAATCTATACATGGTCGTGCCCCAAATTATCTTTCGGAAATGATTCAGTTATACAAACCCAATAGGTCCCTTCGTTCTGCCAATCAAATCCTTTTGACTGTTAAAAAAGCAAAAACAAAATATTTTGGTGATAGGTCCTTTTCATGCTTCGCCCCACACTTGTGGAATTCTCTCCCAGCCTCAATTCGTTGCATCACTGATATTACTTTGTTCAGGTCGAAATTAAAAACTTATCTGATGGAGAAGGCATTTTCAACATAGTTCTTAAATTGTTCTTATACATTGTATCTTAATGTATGTTTAATAATCTTTAATTTTGGCTGTCATCAAGTTTTGTTTGATTTTCTGTATAATTGTAAAGCGCTTTGATATATGCTTTTTATGAAAAGCGCTATATAAATAAAAGTTATTATTATTATTATATTTGTTCCAACTATAAAAATTGATTATGTGTATCTCAAAATGACACACTGGCGAGTTAGCACTATATTCCGCCGAGCCCCTAAATTTATTTCGCCTTCAATGATTCCGCCGCCCCCCCCCCCACCCTTACATCAAATCGCCTCTACTGGCTTTCAGATACTTTTTAATTTCATTTATTTAATTCTCGTTTCCAACTGAATTATGTGACTGACTCTGGAAAAACCCTCCAATTGAGGGGGAGATTGAAATTGAGTTATTATTTTGGTATGATATTTCGTTATTTGCTCCTTCTTTTGATACCAAATGTATTGCAATAGGACGAAAAATTGTGAAGTTATGATGTTTATTTCCTTTTTGTTCATTGGGTGTGAGGACGTAGTTGGCGATTTAAAGATTGTGTTATTGATTTGCACGTCAAAAAATATCTATATGAATCAAATCAGCTGAAATCATATCCAATGTGAAGATTAATGTAAATAAACACCTCTCATAGAGACATGGGGTAAACTATTAAGTTTTGGTGAAAATCTGGACGGTTAAACTTCATCCTTTTTCCATTTGCTCAGGAACAAATTTTAAACAAAATCCGCTACATCAAACGTGCACGTGCCGTTTCAAAATGATCCGATCAGCCGTTAGCCAAAGGTCGCGCTCAGGGGATAGCCGGCATTGACCAATCAGAGAGCGTCCCCTCGTCTTGCATACGGTGCCACAGTACCCGCGATTCGCCATTTTGACAAAATTGAAACTCACAGAAAGAACAAGCATCTCATGGTAACATGTCGTTATTAGTTTTTTCTCATAAAACAACAAATTCATGTAATGCATGAAGGTCAAGCAATTCAAACACATACCACACTTTGTAAGTAACTTCAAACTACCGTTTGGTATTGATAAAGAAGGGAAGTAATGGGATTGCAAATCCTAAACCCAATCTTTAAATCAACCTTATGTAAATCATTTTTAAGACAAAAACCGGTGATGTAAATCATAATTTGAATTGTGATTTAAATCACCCTTTCAAAAATATGGCCTACCCTGATGGAGGAAAATTAGTACAAAGTTTACCATAAACTTAAAGTAGGTCATGCTCTTTGGCATGCCTGAAAATGAACATGTGTAAATGCAGATGACATTAGAAGAAAATTCCATCTCGGGAACTTTAAGCAAAATATAGGAGCTAGAAACTCAGTTTAAGTGAAAAATATAATGCCCGTTAGACTCTGATTTTTTTTCTCACGAGAAAAAAAAACTCCTGCATACACTAAAAAAGCCATTGTTTTTTCCGGCATTTTTTTCAAAGTTAATAGGAACTTGCTGACCCCCAGGATTTCGCAGACATGTCCTTTCAGTCAATCAGCCTGAGGGGCATGAGTTATCTTTTTCTGGTCTGCGGGCATGTTTGCAAATGAGATTCACTGCCTGTAAAGTCCACTAAGCAAGTCACAGAAACACAAACTCTTTTGCAACGCCAACAATAATTTATACTAGTTTCGCTAGGTGCAGTTGAAACTTTGCGCATAAGTTAAGGACACCCAAGACGTCATTTTCGTGTAAAGGTGACATAATGTAATATTAGTTAATCAAGACAATTGATAATTAATGAAGAAAAATAATAAAATCGATACAAAAGCGGTCCGAAAAACATTTGAAACATTACCAAATTTTTGAATTAACAATTCAAATTGAATTATAAACTTTATTGAGAATTATTCAATATCAAATTTAATTATCTTTATATGTAACTATCTTATCCTGTGGATACTCCCTTTCTGGTTACTCTTCAATTCGACCGTTTTTGTTTATTTGTTTTAAATTGTCTTAATATTCGTATTTTGGCTGGTTTTGTAATTCAGTATATTTTCATAATAGCAAAGTCATATTAAGATGACTTCATTTTACGGGATCTAAGAAGTATAAGCTTGCCTTTTGATTTCGGTTCCTTCACTTTTAGTTTGTCTCATATTGTATTCTTTCATATAACAAACGTACATAATTCTAAATTATGTTTTAAAACAATCAATGTTAAGTTGTATTATTTTATATGTATTTTTTTTACTTTTGTATACAATTTTGATGTAAGTGTTCATATGTAATACAGTGTATGTATATGTAAAGTTATTCCTTAATTTCTGGTAGAAAAAAATGGAAATTCATTCATTCATTCATATGAGAGTCTCACGAAAATGAGAAGTGACCTATTCTGGAAAGTAAAACCTGCCTATGCAGATACTGTACGGACACTTTGGACCAAAGATGGCCGAATCTTCGCCTTGCTTAAAATATGTTTTTGATGGTTGATTAAAATAAATTGAATGGAATTGAAAATCGAAGATAGCTACATCCAGAATCTCCTCAAAAGTAATTCAAAAGGTCATTATTTGCTTATTAAAGGCAGGGTATCTCTTTTGCATGCCTAAAAATTAACTTTGGGTAAATACAATGGCATTTAAAATAATAACAATGCATTTTGAGCCAAGCAAAATATAGCAGATAGAAACTCAGTTTTAGTGAAATTATAGTGACCGTTAGACTATGATTTGATTTTTTTTTCTCGCGAGGAAAAAATTCCTACCATAGAACGTACACTAAACGGCTATTGTTTTTCTTTCGCATTTTGCAAATTCTAGGCAACTACTGACCCCCAAATTTCACAGACATGCCCTTCATCAATAACTTAAGGGCATGGGCTATCTTTTCCTGGTCTGCGGGGATGTTTGCAAATGAGATCCACTGCCTTTAACACCACGAAACTTTTTTTCAAACATTTTTTTTTTCAGATAATGGAGGAGGTGAGACGTCGACACATGGAGGGAACAATTGGCCATTACGTGGTGGTAAAGGTACCCTCTGGGAAGGTAAGTTGCAGAAGAAAGCCGTGAGAATCAAGAGGTGCTGTGGCGAGATAGGGAAGGCGTATGCCTGATAATCTAGAGGTCTCGGGTTCGAGTCCACCCCCCCCCCCCCCGCCCGGCATTAATGTCCTTCAGCAAGACATTTTTAATCTGCTTTGCTGCTCTCCACCCAGGTGTATAAATAAGTACCCTGGTCGGGTCATTTATAGCTTCAAGCGCGTAACAGCTGCTTAGCATAAATGCACCTGTCATGACCATGGGGTAATAATAACGCGCATAGAGACGTGCGATTAGCTACGTATGATGCGCTATACAAGAACGTGTTATTATTATTATTATTATTATTATTATTATTATTATTATTATTATTATTATTATTATTATTATTATTATTATTATTATGTGACTTACTTAAGTCACATAATACTACTTTTTGAGGTATATCACCCTTCAAAGTTTTTGAAATTTCGTACAGGTCACAATCGTTTAATTTTTTTTCTTCAAATTTGGTGACATTGCTTAAGACCATGATGTAAGTCTTCTGTATGAAAACGGGTGCCTTAGCGATTACAGATTTCTTAAAATCAATAATCAATATTTTGGACTTAAGTACTTCTTGCTCTACAAAATGGGGTCTGAAAAAGACAAATGCATTTCTCGAATAAATGAATATCAAAAATACTTAATTGTATGCATTTTTGGAATGTCTCACGTAAGACAAACAATCTTTGATATTATGATATATAATTTGTTAAATTGGACTTTGTTTAAAATTTGACCTCAGACCCATATTCATCATCAACAATGTACAAAATACATGATAAATCATACATTTTATTCTTGTGACTAGGCGAGTAATTCTGCGATACATTACGAAGAGAATATACAAGTTGAAACTTTCACCCCGATTGACCCTCCCTGACCCCCTACTATGGGAAAGCGAACGTATCGACCAAAATGTTGTCAATACATATCCCGGCATGAAACGACTTTAAAACAATCATTAACTCAATTTCTTCAAACTGTGACTTGAGCACTTCTTGCACTGCCCTCTTCAATTTGTCCTTTAATACTACCGAGTGTCCCAGAAAAAACGATACACTTTTAAAATGGCTCCAAATAAAAAAAAAATCTCGTATTTTTGAAAAATATTAATATATATACACTCATGCTCATAATTATGGAATACTTAAAAAACATTTTAGAAGTTGCAATTTTTCCGTGAACGGTACGTTTGGGATTAATATTTTTTTCACCCCAGGTGAAACAATTATAAGCTAAGTATTTCAGGAATTTCGCGCATTTTGTAGCGTCCGACTCGACACTAAAACTTGTGTTTATAAATGGTGGTGTTTTTGTTGTTATTGAGTCACGTGGTGGTTACGCGCGTTATTAGACTTGTAAGATACACTTTTCTGATGTTAATTGAGTGATTAATGACATTAGACCAAATTTATTAGTTTTCTGTGTTGATTTTTTAAATTACTTTAATTTAATACTTTTTCATGATTTTTTTGTGGATTTTAGAAAAATAAATATATGATTGTTATTGCGCTCAAATGTATTTTAGTTTTTACTTTAGTCATCTCATGAAATCCAAAAAATTGACTTCAAATACTGCTTTTTGTGACATAAACACTTGTCTTCAAAATTTTTGGACGATATAGGAGAAAGAACTTTAAGTATCAACAAAATATTCCATAATTATGAGCAGGAGTGTATAAAGTTGAAAGTCTCTTCTTTTAGATGACACCAAAAAGTTTGAAATTGGTTCATGCTCGAGTGAGCACTGCCCACTTTTGTAAAGGACATGAAAATTAGGTTGCGCAGGAATTGATTATCCATTGTGAGTGCATTGTAACAAAAGGTACAAGCTTTCTTGGATTACGCATTGGGGTGAAGAGGTAGTGGGGTGGTGGGTACGGGGGTGGTGGTGTACGGGGGTGATGGGGTGTGGGGTGGTGGGATGTGGAGGTGGGGTGGTGGGATGTGGGGTGGTGGTGTGTGGGGTGGTGTGGGTGTGGGGTGTAGGGGTGGTGGGGGAGGTGGGGGTGGTGGGTAGAGGTGGTGTTAGAATTGCCGAAACCCACCACCCTGATCCCTTCCACCCCACCAACCCATACCCACACCCCACTACATTCCACATCCACAAAACCAGCACACCCTCACCACTCCCACCATCCCACCACTCCCGCCATCCCACCATTCCCTCACCCCACCACTCCCTCACCCCACCACTCCCTCACCCTACTACCCACGACCCCTTCACCCCAATACGGTAGGCTTTCGTGTTTTCAGCCATTAAGATCTTTAATTTACATATCCCAATCCCCACATAGCTCCACACATAATGAAAGAGAGCTTGAATCTGTTAACAGTGGATAGCCAATTCTAGCGCAACCTAATTTCCATGTCCTTTACAAAAGTGGGCAGTGCTCACTCAAGCATAAACCAATTTCAGACTTTTTGGTGTTTGGTGTCATCTGAAAGAAGAGACTTTCAGCTTTCCATACTAATAGATAATTAAAAAAAATACGGAAGGATTTTTAATTTTGGGACCATTTTAAAAGAGTATCGTTTGTTTGTTTTTCTGGGACACTCGGTTGAAGAATGGATCACTTGTATGTTCCTTTTTCAAGGACTTCTGTTTCGCAAAATCAATTGCTTTTTCTGGTTAAAAACTGTGGAACTCTTTACGTTATTATTGTCTTTAGAAAATGCAGCCTCCATTCAGTCTTTCAAAAGCATATAAACACTACCTTTTCTATATATACAGCATCTGAAATATTTTCATGTAATGCCATTGTACACCTGCAAGAAAATTCATAAATGTCTTGTATGTATGTAGTAAGTGCATTTGACCCATCGACAACCAATCCCATATTCTCTGTCAGTTAATTACAGTGCATCTAACTCTTCCTAGTTTGTGTATGCAACTGCGTAATATCCATTGTGTATGTGTGTGAGTGAGAGAGAGAGTATGCTTGTCTGTTTGCCTGTGTGTCTGTGCGTACATGTTTGTGTCTGTTTAACTTGTAAAGTTGTAAGTTATTTGCATATTTCTTTTAATTATGATTAATATCCTTACCTTAAAGGGGTGAAACATCAAAGATTAAAGAAAAAATCACTCCTCGCTCATGTTTTGTTACTGTAGTTTGTTCTTATCGATTTATACCTTTTTTAAGCTTGTGCGTATTGGTTTCTGGAATTGATCTTTTGTATATTTGTGTTTGTATTTTATACGTGAAAAAATCAACTCAATTCAAGGCGGTATCCATGGTGTAGGCTTTGTGTCCAGTCCTCTTCTACCGGCCTACATTCGAGGAACGATCAACAGGGAGCTGATTCACGTCAGTGACTGGTTACCCACCATTGTGAGCGGTATGGCAGGTGGAAGTCTTCACGGAACCAAGAAACTTGATGGATTTAATGTCTGGGAGACAATCACGTAAGTTTCGGAGGGTACCCTCAATACATAAGGCGTTGTATTGAGGGTATCCTCAATACATAAGGTGTTCTATTGAGGGTACCCTTAATGCGATAAGGCGTTGTTTTGAGGATACCCTTAATACAACAGTGTATTGTATTGAGGGTACCTTTAATATAACCAGGAGTTGCATTGAGCATACCTACAATACGACAAGAGGTAGGATTAGGAGCTAGGGTTAGGGTTAGAGTAAGGGTTAGTAGGCATTGATAGGCATATACAAGGCATTGTAGTGAGGGTACCTCCAATACGACAAGGTATTGTATTGAGGCTACCCTTAATACAACAAGAGTTTTATTGAGGGGTACCCTTAATACGTCAAGGTATTGTATTGAGGGTACCCTTAATTTATATGACAAGGTATTGTATTGAGGGTCCCTTAATACAACAAGGAGTTGTATTGAGCATACAGCATTGTATTCAGGGTACCTTTATTAAAGTATTGTATTGAAGTCTTATGAATGTTGTTGTAAGTCATCCAGTCGTATTAAATAACTAAAAGTATATGAATTCAAAGTTGGCCTGACTTGAGAGTTAGCAGACGATTTCGTCTACATCCTGTAGACTTTATCAAGTGAAGAAATTAAGAGATGCTGCGTTTACACGCATTCCTGGTTGCGCCACTTGTTGCGCGGATGATGTACGCGTTTTAGCGCTTTGTTCCAGCGTGTGACAGGTTGAATCGTAGACCACCGGTTTTGTTAATAAGAGGAGATTTAACTCTCTCCCATACCGCCTCCTTCACACCTCTTCGGAACCAGTTCTTTTCCCTGTCCAGGATTGGCCAAGTCAGCCGTAGAAGGCATGTGATAAGATGCCTGTAGGTGTGTGAAAACAGTCGAATCGGGTAAACTTTCCACCGAAGTATGGACCTTCGGTGCTGATTCATGCGCGCATTGATAGACTGCTGCGTCTCGCCGATGTATTGTTCCTTGCAATCCGCCTGGTCACATTTGATACCATACACTACATTCCTGGTTTACTCCCTGGGCGTTAACACAAGGCAACGCAGCATCTCTTAATTTCTTCACTTGATAAAGTCTACATGTTGTAGACGAAACGTCGTCTGTTTACTCTCAAGTAAGTCCAGCTTTGAATTATTCATAATAATACCTTCAGTTTTTGTATTAACAAGACAAGGAGTTGTATTGAGTGTACCCTCAATGTGACAAGATGTTGTTTTAAGGGTGCCTTCAATACGACAAAGGGTTTTTATTAAGGGTTTCCAATACACAAGGCGTTGTATTGAGTGTACCCTCAATATGAGATGTTGTTTTAAGGGTGAATACGATCAAAGCGGTCTGTAATTACAGGGTTACTCCCACATTCACAACGGCGTCTGATGTACTTGAGTGTACCCTCAATATGAGATGTTGTTTTAAGGGTGAATACGACAAAGGGTTGTATTAAGGGTATCCAATACACAAGGCGTTGAATTGAGTGTACCCTCAATATGAGAAGATGATGTTTTAAGGGTGTCTTCAATACGACAAAGGGTTGTATTAAGGGTATCCTTAACAAGACAAGGTGTTGTGAGTGTACACTCGATACGACAAGGTGTCGCTTTAAGGATATCTTCAATACGACAAAAGTTTGTATGGAGGGTACCCTTAATACAACAAGGCTTTATACGACGAGGTGTCATATTGAGGGTACCTTCAATACCACAAGGTGTGGTATTGAGGGTACCCTTGGGGTATTTCGTTCGCCATTTTGCACAGATTAATAAATGCACTGCACACAAAGGGTTTGGATTTACTAATCTCACTTAATCCTCTTACTCAATGCAATATCCTTGTCACAAGTCCAGCATGTCTTTCACATCTTCTGTGCATGAAAAAAGTGAGCCTAGCTTATTATGCAAAATATGACAAGGCGTTGTATTGAGGGTACCCCAATATGACAAGGCATTCTTTTGAAGGTATCCTCAATACGACAAGGTGAGGGTACCATTACGTTACAAGGCGTTGCAGGGGCAGCGCCACGGGGGGGGGGGTCGACCGTACCCCTATTTTTGTCTCGCCTGAACGAAGTTCGGCAGAGACCTAGTAATCACTTTCCCTGTTGGTCTGTTGGTCTGTTTGTTTGTTAGTCTGTTAGTCTGTTATGAAAATGTAAAAAAAAAAACTCTAGCTTGCTCTCATTTCCTTATTTCTGCATCAATTGTGTTCAAACTTTGTACAAATGATTTTTGGGTAATATGGCATGCGTGTTGATGAGGATGATGAGGTCAAAGGTCATCTAGGGGTCAAAAGATTAAATGATATGAGGCCATGTGCATCATTTTCTTAAAGGTTTTGTTTAACTTGCTCTCATTTTTTCTGCATAAATTGTGTTCACACTTGGTACAAATGATCCTTGGCTAATACCCCATGTGTATTGATGAGGATGATGAGGTCAAAGGTCATCTAGGAGTCAAAAGGTCAAATGATATGAGGTCATGTGCATCATTTTCTTAAAGGTTTTGTTTAACTTGCTCTCATTTTTTTCTACATAAATTGTGTTCACACTTGGTATAAATGATCCTTGGGTAATACCACATCCGTGTTGATGAGAATGATGAGGTCATAGGTCATCTAGGGGTCTAAAGGTCAAATGATATGAGGTCATGTGCATCATTTTTCTTACCGTTTTTGTTTTACTTGCACTCATTTCTATTTTTTGCATCAATTATGTTCAAACTTGAAACAAACGATCAGTGAGTAATACCAAATATTTGTTGATGAAGATGGTGAGGTCAAAGGTCATCTGGGGGTCAAAAGGTAACGTTCACTCATTTCTTTTTTATGCATCAATTGTGTTTAAGCTTGGAACAAATGATCATTGTTTGTTGATAAGTATGGAGAGGTCAAAGGTCATCTAGGGGTCAAAAGGTCAATGATGTATTTCTGCATCAATTTTTTTCAAACTTGGAACAAACGATCCATGGGTAATACCACAAGTTTTGTTGATGAGGATGGAGAGGTCAAAGGTCATCTAGGGGTCAAAAGGTCATGTTTTATTGATTGCGAAATCAGGCGAGACTCGTGGTTCACGAACCACCTTGTTTTAAAGTAATGAAAATAACGCGGATTTTTACTTTCTTCCGAAAATTTTGCCTCCCAAAAACGTTCACTAAGTGACTTCTCGGCTGATTATTAATTTTGGCCGCGAATTTGGCCGTGATAACTTTTCTGGGGGCCTCTGCCAACCCCTCCCCTCCCCCCCCCCCCCACCCCACACACACACAAAGCTACTTTTCGACTGCTTATTTGGCCGTGAATGTGGCCATGAAAATTTGTTTTGGCCGCGAATATCCCCCCTTAAGATTTTACCCTGGCGCCGCCCCTGAAGCGTTGTATTGCGGGTACCCTAAATACAACAAGGTGCTCTGCTCAGTTGGAGGGAAAGGCGCCATCAGAGCGTAGCCTTGGCAATAGTTTGGAGTTCTTGACCCCGCTCTTCACCTTAGGACAGACACGCTATCACCTCGTCACGAACTCCTGCACAGCATAGACCCGATGATGTTCATAGGGTAAATCAAGAGTTAATGAAATAAAGGGTTTTATTGTGAGTACCCTCAGTATGATAAGGAGTTATTTTGAGGGTCCATTTAAAAGGATAAAGTGTGTTGTTAGGAGAATCTTCAATACAACGCGAGTATAGACGGTACCCTAAATACGACAAAACGTTTTATTGAGAATACCCTTTATACCACAATGCGATGCATTGAGGGTACCCTCAAAAGGATAAGGCGTTGCTTTGAGGTTCCCTTGAAACAACAAGGTGTCATATTAAGGGTAGTTTCAATATGACAAGGCGTTGTACAGAGAGTGACCACTCAATTACAAGCCGTTGTATTGAGGGTACCCTCAGTACGACGGGATGTTGTATAGAGGGTACCATTAAATTACAAGGCGTTGTATTGAGCTAGGGTACCATAAACACGACAAGGCGTTGTTTTGAAGGAACCCTCAGTTGGAGGGAAGGGCGCCACAATAGATTGAGCTTCTCTCCGCTCTTCACTCCAGGAAAGGCAAACCATCACCTCGTTACGAGATCCTGCACAACATTGACCCGCTGAGGGTCATAGGGTACTCGAGGCCAGACAACGATC
>JZLH01S0169543.1:80336-91767 GCA_001188425.1 Eucidaris tribuloides | reverse complement strand
GTGTGTGTGTGTGTAGTGTGTGTGTGTGTAGTGTGTGTGTGTGTGTGTGTGTGTGTGTGTGTGTGTGTGTGTGTGTGTGTGTGTGTGTGTGTGTGTGTGTGTGTGTGTGTGTGTGTGTGTGTGTGTGTGTGTGTGTGTGTGTGTGTGTGTGTGTGTGTGTGTTCACTGCAGACTTCAATGTTTCAATTGCATTTACTTCCACAAAACTGGGGCAGTGTGAGCATGCACACCTCGTGTTTTTGTGCAGACTACATTATAGAAGTACAAAATACAAAGTCTTCCAGCCAAACTTAAGATTTCTACAGGTTTATATCTCACGAGTAGTCAGTTACATTGGTGCTCCAGCACCAAAACTATCATAATGCGACCGTTGTTTGAAATATATGATTCAACTTTTTTTAGGGGACACTTACCGATCCAGTGAGTTTTGGACCCGGGTTTGGACAACCTGTTACACTCTTAAGAATCCCGGGTCAGACTGACTCGGAAAAGAATCCGTTGGGGGCACACTCGGAAAAGGGTCAGTTTCAACCAAATTCCGGGTCAAGTTTGACCAAAATCCAAGTCAGGCTGACTCATATTTTGGTCAACCTTGACCTGGAATTTGGTTGAAACTGACCCTTTTCCGAGTGTGCCCCCAACGGATTCTTCTCCGAGTCAGTCTGACCCGGGATTTTTAAGAGTGCAGAAACCCGAGGTTTCCAGTTCAGAATGGGGTTAGAGTTAATGTTTGGGTTAGGGTTAGGGTTAAGGTCAGGGTTAGTGCATGGAATAATCGTCGGACATTCCTTTCTTCTTAGTGCATTTCTTTGAATCATTTCTCCCAGACTCAGCAAAAGATAAGTGGATCCCGCCGCCAGAATCGGGACGATCTACGATTCACCCTATCTACAGACCCAACCAGCGGGTGTTTCTATTTAACATCGCAGCAGATCCACGGGAGGAGCACGAATTATCGGAACAGTACCCCGAGGTGGTGGACAAACTATTACGACGACTCAACGAGTACTATCAAGATTCGGTCCCTGTACGATATCCGGATCCGGATCTGAACGCGAATCCCGATTTACATGGTGGCGTGTGGGGTCCATGGGTGTAGAATCTCTGACTTGAAACAGGATTGGAACAAATCCTTTCGTTGCGATGATGCACGAGTTATTTGAACAGTACCCCGAGGTGGTGGACAAACTATTACGACGACTCGACGAGTATTATAAAGATTCGGTACCGGTTCTATATCCGAAACCAGATCTGAACGCAAATCCCAATTTACATGATGGCGTGTGGGGTCCGTGAAAATGAAATTAACTCTGCTATCAACTATTAAAAAATACCGTATTTTTTACGGGGAAACGGTAAGATGGGGAAAACCCACTAAAATGACCATTTTACGGCGAAACGCCGACACAAATTGCATAATCCTGGCAGCCAGTTGCCAGGAATTCACCATAGAAGTATTTAGAGGCAGGGGATCTCTTTTGCATGCCTAAAAATTAACATTGTGTAAATACAATGGCATTTAGAAGAACCAAACTCCGCGTGAAAAAAATGCTCCTCATGAAATATTCAGCCGAATTATAAAGTCTCCGATAATAATAGCAAACGATTGTGCGCTATTTAAGCCTCATAGAAGTTTTTAGTGGCTCCATGGCTACCAACATTCTGTACTGGGCTCATCTATTATTGCTGCGTATTTGCCTGATCGAGCCGATCGCGAGTCTTTTCTGAAAACCTGGCAGTACATGAATATAAAGTAATTCGTGTTTCTTGGTTATCCTTTGTGAGTGCAGGGGTGCACAATTTAAAGCATTAAAGCACATCATGCATATATAAAATGTTAAAATATTCTGCAGTGTATGTATTGTGTACTGGGATTAGACTGAAATCACTACACAAAAAGTAAGTTCCCCCTAAAACAAGTGTCTATAATTTCCAAAGCAGGAACTTTGACAAGCTAAAATAAGGTACACATGTTACTGCACTTATTAGCTACCTTTCGTGAAAAATTTAGAGTTAGACATCTCTTCACGCTTCAGTGAGCACGATTTAATGGCAAAATGGCCACTTTTTCAAGTTCACATGCCTAATTTCATGACTTTGAGTTAACGATACTCGGACAGATTTAACATTTTTGCCACATCAGGACATACAAGATGCTTTTCAGTTACTAGCCGACAAAGTGTATGACTTGTGTGCATAATTTCACGGTTGACTGAGCACACAATAAAAATGGAGAAATTGGGCATTTTAACATCTTTTGAATGTTTATTTTAATTAAATTCCACATCAAACATATTTTGAAACGTATGGACGATTTTTCAAAACCATATCAATTATGTCACGGTTGAGTGAACACGGATTAAATGCCCAAAATAAGATATTTTTAAGTTTTTGAAAAATATTGCATTAATTTTAAGCAGAGAAACACCGATAAATGACGATATTCACTTTTCTGATAGACCAATGCATGCCTGTAGATGATCCTATAGCATTTAATTTACGATTTCACGCTTCACTAAGCACAAAGGTGTGGAAATGCAGTTTACCCCTTATGGCCTAAAATAAGACTTTTTTCTGCAGGTTGCGCACATCATCATCCTTGGGAGGGTTGCCCGATTCCATTTTGATAAAAAGTTCGATGCGTCACACTTCAATGAACAGAAGATATGGGCAAATTATGAAAATTAGTTGAAATTTAACGTCATGTACTTTCCACAGGTGACGCAATAAATCAGTTTGAAGTGTGGTCTATTATTGCAAATGATCAATTAATGATCTGTGTGAAATTTCATGAGAATTTTCGCAGTTGAATGGGTGCAAAACAGTTAATGAAAATACCCATGTTTAAGTCGTCTAAAATAGTGAAATCGCTCATTGTATGGGGTGCCGATGCGGCAACGAGTAGGCAGAAGCTGAGCTGAGACATAAACATGATCAGGTATGGTAGCGTTACTCTGATGCCCTTCTTGAGACGTTTAAAGCATTATCTAACATGGTTTTGAAAAATTCCGCGGCAATAGGGTAAGTGTTACTGTACATGTACCTCCGATGATTCAATGTCTGAACGTAGCTTCATTCTACTCGTGGCCGCATCGGCACCCCATACAATGAGCGATTTCTCGATTTTAGACGACTTAAACATGTGTATTTTCATCTACTGTTTTGCACCCATTTAACTGCGACAATTCTCTTGAAATTTCACACAGATCATTAATTGATCATTTGCAATAATTGACCACACTTCAAACTGGTTTATTGCGTCACCTGTAGCAAGTACATGACGTTAAAAGTTCAACTAATTTTCATAATTTGCCCATATCTTCTGTTCATTGAAGTGTGACGCATCAAACTTTTTATCAAAATGGAATCGGGCAACCCTCCCAAGGATGATGATGTGCGCAACCTGCAGAAAAAAACTTTTATTTTAGGCCATAAGGGGTAAACTGCATTTCCAGACCTTTGTGCTTAGTGAAGCGTGAAATCGTAAATTAAATGCTATAGGATCATCTACAGGCATGCATCGGTCTATCAAAATAGTGAATATCATTATTCATCTGTTTTTCTCTGCTTAAAATTAATGCAATATTTTCCAAAAACTTAAAAATATCTTCTTTTGGGCATTTAATCCGTGTTCACTCAACCGTGACATAATGGATATGGTTTTGAAAAATCACCCATACGTTTCAAAATATGTTTGACTTGGAATTTAATTAAAATAAACATTCAAAAGATGTTAAAATGCCCAATTTCTCCATTTTTATTGCGTGCTCAGTCAACCGTGAAAATATGCACACAAGTCATACACTTTGTCGGCTAGTAACTGAAAAGCACCTTGCATGTCCTGATGGGGCAAAAATGTTAAATCTGTCCGAGTATCGTTAACTCAAAGTCATGAAATTAGGCATGTGAACTTGAAAAAGTGGTCATTTTGCCATTAAATCGTGCTCACTGAAGCGTGAAGAGATGTCTAACTCTAAATTTTTCACGAAAGATAGCTAATAAGTGCAGTAACATGTGTACCTGATTTTAGCCTGTCAAAGTTCCTGCTTTGGAAATTACAAACACTTGTTTTAGGGGGAACTTACTTTTTGTGTAGTGTTTATTTACAAGTTCAATGTCTCATATAAACACAACAAAAAAGGTAACTACCCCCTTTTTCAAACAACCATAACTTTTTAACGAAATGAGTTTTAGCAAAATAATTTGGCAGAAGTATTCCTACACTTATTGACTAACATCTGTGTGAAAATGTGAATGATTCCTCAAGCCATGCATGAGTGAGCATGCATTTAAAGGCAAAAATGTCACTTTCAAAAGTCACAACACAAGGGTCATTTTGGGGATTTATGATGCAGGATTTTGACAAATTTTGTTTCTGGTGAATGATTAAGCACTATTTATGTTAATCATCTATCGTTTGACCTCCTTACATCCTCCCCTGGCACTTTCGCATATTTTACGCTTCAATCCATTGTTTATTGAAAAAAAAAATGAAATCTGGTATTTTTCAGCAAAATGTATCTTTACATGTTGTCTGGTTGTACGAACATAAGAGGTTGTAACCATGTCATGGTTGAGTGAGCACACTTTATGAACAAAGCAAAAAATGCCATTATATACCATTATTTTGGCATAAGAGATGACTCCTGTGACTTTTGAAAAGTGACATTTTTGCCTTTAATGCATGCTCACTCATGCAAGGCTTGATGGATCATTTACATTTTCACACAGATGTTAGTCAATAAGTGTAGAAATACTCCTGCCAAATTATTTTGCTAAAACTCAATTCGTTAAAAAATTATGGTTGTTTGAAATAGGGGTTAGTTACTTTTGTTGTTGTGTTTATTTCAGAATAATATCCTATACTCGTTCTGTGTGTATTGTTTATCTAAATTATTAATTGCATACTGTGTGTAAATCATATCATGCTGTTTATAAGATGTTTGACTGCATGGGGACCTATCTTTCGGGGTGGTCCGCTGTAGACATTGCATGGCAACTTGTTTTGATTTGTTTTTGTTAAAAATATGTATGCATAACGGAATCCAATTTTTGACGTAAAAGAGCGTCACCTTTAAGCTTTGCTTATGGCGTTTCCCTTTTCCATATTAATTGAAACGTTAATTCCCTGAAATGACGTATACATGTAAATTTTAATTCCTTATGATATCAAAAATTATAATAATGTAATCGTTCGTGTGTAACAAACTGGAATTTTGCTTTGTATGTATATTTGAAATTTTGTTACGTATATATATATGGAATAAATAAATACTCAAATACTCAAATTATCTACGAGCATCACGCAATTTCTTGTGCGGGCCCTTGAGTTCGAGCAGCTACAGAGGCTGTACTGAAATTGTACAGTTATCTCACAGAGATCGTGCGATATCAGTGTAGTTGCCCATAGTATCCTCAGCCTCTTCACAATAATATCGTACGATATAGATTGTACGATATTGTACAGAGATCGTAAGATAAGTCTACAGGATACGGGCTTACAATTTTACAAGATTTGTCAAACTTCAAATTAAACCAAATCGTAGAGGCCTCGATGCCCGTTGGGATTCCGTGAAACCGTACGTAAATCTTACAGTCAAAGCTTGTCGCCCTATAGGGTGATCGTACAATATGGAAGATACGATGAGTTTACGGGCTCCGTAAGGTCATCGTAGGCCAAAAGTGACTTAGGCGTAAAGTTTCCGAATTACAAGTCACTTTTACTATGGAATCTTTATTTTTTACCAGGTGTTTGTCAAACATATATTCCATACACGTTTGTTTTGATTGCGCATTATTACTGTAGCGGGTTCGTTAACAAAGTATGTAATTTCGATCATTTACCTGGTTCATTTTTTTTCTTCAAAATCTAACGTGACAAATACTAAATAGGTAATAAAATGATATTGTTGCAGGTATAAATCTGTTTTATAAAAGAGAGCTCAGTCCGGATCCTTGTCCTCACCATTATGTGTAACGTTTAGATATTTTACGTAATGTAGTGCGTGCGCTCGGATATCGCGGGTATGCACGCTACGAGAGCTCAGTTCGGATGCTGTCCAGATTCTCGCCCGCAGCATTTTACGTAACGTATAGACATTTTACGTAGTGTAGTGCATGCGCAGGGATATCGCGGGTACACTACGGGAGTAGTGCGTGTACCGCGCGGCACGGCGCGGCGGGCAGTGCAGCCACTTACACTGCATGCAGTGATGTCATGGGCTGATCGACATGATATCTAATTCGAAGTACAAGGTCAAAAACACTTAACAAAGTCGTCCAAGGAAAAAAAACACAAGCCAGTAAAATACGGGCACAGTTCAATTTTGGCAAAAGTCAAATAACAAGCGGGTGAAAACTGCAGGGGAATTTTTTGAAAGCAAAGGTCGAGATGATTTCATGTACGCAGGAGGCCTACTACATGAGATCTACAATCAATAGCGGCTACATGGGTTTGGTTGTATACACACTGCCATCACATGTACAGCTGCAGTGGAAACACCATTTGCCGCACTGTCAATCAACCGCTCAGTACCGGCGTTGACAGGCCCATGTACCCTTTACCCCTAAACCTGTTTGATATCTACTCTTAGTTCAATTTAATGTTATATCTGATAATTGAGGATGTTCGATCTTAATTACATGCTCTGTATACAAACGAAAGATTTCAGAGTTTCAGACGTGACTTCGTTGAGACAAAGTGCGATTAAGTGGTCTGTGATATGTACATCGGTATGCTGGAGCAAGATGGCAATATTTACTAAAACAATAACGTATTTACAGATTATCAAATCAATTCATATACAGTGGCGTACCATAACTTGATGAATGGGGGGTGGGCAAAATACACCACATCAACATGCAGCTCCACCCATTTACCCATCCGATTTAAAGTGTACGTGCCCCTATATACCCCTTCATAGTTACGCCATTGGATTCGTACGACGTATTATTCAAAGGTTTTTCATTTAAAATCACCATAGCCCCAAAGCCTAGTAAACAAGAGTCCTGAGATGAATTAGTACAAGTTTTCTATCTACTACAGTGGATATACAAAAATTTATTGCTAAATCCCATCATTTTGTGAAGAAAACAGCAAAAGTTCCACGGCAGGGGTTGGGGGGGGGTAAGGGAGAGAGAGAACACATAAACAGCTGCACATCACAAAGGGTAAAAAAAATTACTACTGATTACTACCTCAATTCAACAAAAGACTAAAATTCAAATCTCTTTTCAACTACCAATATGGTTCATCAAGTCCCACTTCACATCCCCCTTTACATAAACCAAAACATGCTCGCACATCCTCTGACATGTCTGACGGAACAAACACCGTCGCCCCTCAACTGTACTCACACGTACGCGAACGCACGCAAACACACACACAAATACATACATACAGAGACACACACACGGACACACACACGCACGCAAACACGCACACATAGACACACATGCACCCATACGCACACACACGCATACACATACACCTATACAGGGTGGCCCAGAAAGAATGCTACGAGTACGATCGCTAATTTCTTCACCATTATCAGCAAAATGTCATTAATTTTTATTTTGTTGGTTAGAACATTCTTTTTCCTATAAAATGATACCAAAATCATTGTTTTTGAGTAAGGTGTTTTGATTCTAGGGCCATTTTTCGGAGGCAATGCAATTTCCCAAATTTCCAATTTTTCAACAGCGGCGGTCATCGGAACGCCGAGATATTCTGGCGTCTCAGCTAACTATACCGGCCGCATACCGGACAAACCGCGATGACAATGGAGACATAGCTGGCATCGTCTTCCTTATGAAAGCGATGGCATTTCAGCCCCTTTGTCATTGCTTAATGACATTTTGCCGATAATGTTGAAGAAATTAGCGATCATACTCGTAGCATTCTTTCTGGGCCACCCTGTATAGTAGGGCCTACAATTATACGCACACACATACACACAAACATAATTGTTTATCATTAAGTTAAGTCTAAATATCAAGAAAACAAATCATGCAATTTTTACCATCAGACAAAAGAAATATGAACAAACAATTCCTGTCATGGTAAATGACATACAGTTAAATCAAGTGCAAAGTACAAAATTTCTAGGTGTGATTATAGATGAGAATTTGTCGTGGATGCCTCATATCCATGCTCTCTGTGAAAAAAATTTCAAAAACAGTTGGAATCATTAACAGGTTAAAGTTTTTTGTTCCAGCTAACGTACTGAAAATTATGTACAATACACTTATTACTTACCTTACATTAATTATGGTGTATTATCATGTTGACATGTCAATACGAATCGAATATTATGCTCCAACGAGAGTAGTAAGATTATGAGTGAAGCTGATTAGCAGCTCATTCATCACCACTTTTGCAAAACAAAAACATCCTAAAAATGGCAGATGTCTTTAACTTAAATGTGGCAAAATTAATGTACAGCCATACTTATTCAACCGTACAGCCGATATCACTAATCAGTTTGTATTGGCCATCATCAATACATTCGCCACAATACACGATATTTCTGAAGAAAATTCATATATTTTGTTCAACGCTAACAGAAAATCGTTGAGTAAAAAATATTATATATTATATAATATTTATATTTAATATATTCAGATTCCTGAAACTTAGAGTTTCTCCTTCTCTTCAAGACTTTCACTAACAACTGAAAAAGAAATTTGATCATTCTTATTAGTATGTATTGCTGAATGTGAATATACGTGCACATACCTTAGATTGTATCTCATGTAGAAATAAATTTCTATTTGAACTATAGTTGTTATTTTTCTTTTATTTCGTGAACATGTTAGATCGCAGCTCAATGTATAAAAAACAATTCTACTCTAAATTATCATCGTATTTTTTGTTTTAGATACTTGCAGTTTTTTAAAATTATGAAAATGATTCCGTTTTATGTTTGATGTATGTTTTGTTGTTGATTTTTTGTAATTGTTATAGTATAGATTTTCTTTGTTTATAGGAAAGAGTATATAATGCAGAGTTCACTGCTTCCCTTTTTTCTTGTACCTTCACCAAACCACAGTAGAATCAAATTGTAGATATAATACTAGTGTTTACTATTGTATATTGTTCTTTATTATGGTTATATGTTTTTCTTCTATTGATATAACTAAGTTTAATTTGCAAATATTGTTACATCCTTATTATTGTTACGTCGGTGTTGTTGGTACGAAATAAACTCATTCATTCATTCATTCATTCATGACCTCAACATTTTCTGTATGATATGCATAGTAAGGTGGTTGCAAAAAAGAATAAAAGGCCTCTAAAACTCATTTTGGGAGCATATAGAAAATAATGTTCGCGACATTTTTAAAATATATTAAATGAATTAAATTAATATTAATTAACGTTAAATTGAAAATATATATTAAAGATCACGTTGATCCGTTTTCGACAGAATGAACTATTGACATTTGAACACATTTTCTAGAAAAGAATAAAATGTCTGAACAGGCAAAGGGAGTTTGTATACAGCATGACCCACCCCCACCCCCATTTAGCCCCGTACACATACATCGCAACCCACTCATACCTGGTTGGTTGAGACTATTGGCGTAGATTCGGCTGGCTCACTAATATTCATGATCTTGGAAATCTCGTCGGCAGCTAGCTGACTTTATTTTCTAAGTTTCGATTGACGGAATAAATCTCATCTCAAATCTAATTAAAATAGATAATAAAAATAGCTTTGAAAATATTGCTCCAACAAGATTCGAACCAAGTTATCTCCAGATATGAGACTGCCTCTTTAACACAGGGCCTAGCGCGATTCGGTGACGAGCATTTGGTATTTTGTGATCTTATTGTACACTCAATGCTCATAATTATGGAATACTTTAGAAAATTTTTAGAAGTTGCCATTTTCTGTGAACGCGTACATCTGTGATTAATATTTGCTTACCCCGGGTGAAACAATAAGTATTTCAGGAATGGTGAGCATTTTGTGGGTCCAACTCGACTCTAAAACCTGTGTATATAAATGCGGTATTCAGAGTTGTGGCGGCCTGGTTGAGTCACGTTGTGGTTACACGCGTTATTAGACTTGTAACAGACAATTCTGATGTTAATTTAATAATAAGTGACATTAGATCAAACTGTATCAGTTTTTTTCTGTTGTTTTTTTTTATTTTCTTTAATTTAACACTTTTTCATTGATTCATGTGGACTTTAAAAAAATATATATATAATTGTTATTTCGCTCAAACGTAATTGGTGATCCGCGTAACCGCGATCACCATAGATTTCGTCAAAATCTTTCTTCTTCTTATTCACTTCTCAACCATTTCTTGTGTTCAAATATCTCATTAACGCCATCGCCAATCACCTTGTAACTTCTCGTAGTTATGTCCCATGTCAATACCTCGCCACACAATTTTTTGTCAGTGTGGTCACTTGTCCCCGTGACGTCATCTATGACGTCATTACGAAAAAGTTAGCGTTAGCCTACATGTTGCAATATCTCGAGCTGGCAGTCGAATAAAGCAATGACCTTGGCAGAGGTCAAGTTGAGGTCAAGGGTCAACTTTGTCCAAAACACGGTTGCGCGCGCGTCTCCATGGGCGTGTACGGCGAGTCAAAGTTTCAAAATGCTCAAATGACTTTTTGTTACACAGTACTATATGTTTCAGGTCATTTGGCAGCATTTTGGTGCGTGCACGCACGCGCGCCGTTTTTCGCGCGCACCTTTCCCTACGGAATAACGTGCTTTTTCAGATGATGTCTAACTGAATTGTACGTCATTTAAACCTTTCCCGTCCACAGAACCCAAAAATATCGCTTACACGCCGAAAAACGTAAATGCGCGCGCATGCGCGCGTACGTGAAATGGCGGCATTTTGTTAAATCACTCATAACTCTCTAGAATTAAGGGTACCCCTACCTTTATTGCTTATTATGATAGCCTATGATGCTAGATAGCATTTCAGGCATCGCTTTCAGTCCAAAGTGTTGTGACGTCATTTCACAAAGAAAAATCGTTTCGCGTCCATATCTCTGACTGAAGTTGTGTCAGAGTGACCAAACTTGGTCCAATACCTTCATGTCAACGGACGCACTGTTCTAACCCTTTTCGTGTGTGTCACGACGTAACGCGTACGCGTTGCGGTTCGATTGTAATTTTTAAATCAGTTATTAACTCTCTAGAATTAACGATGACCCTTACTTTATATTGCTTATTCTCATAGCATGAGTATGAGTAGATCAGATTTCAGGCATCAGTTTATGTGCCAATGGTCGGTGACGTCGTGTATGACGTCATAATGAAAAACGTATTTCGTCCATATCTCATGACTGGGTAAGTCAAGCAGATAACCAAACTTGGCACACAGGAACTTCATGTCAAAAGTCATCACTGGTATGTAACATAAGCGCGCGCCACGCCAGGTACGACACGCTACGCGC
>JZLH01S0169543.1:40902-74526 GCA_001188425.1 Eucidaris tribuloides | reverse complement strand
GTTTTTTCTATGGGTACCATAGAGAGTTTGCGAGACCTCAGGTGAGCGTCGTGCCCCCCGGGGCTCTTGTTATTTTAGTCATCTCATGAAATCCAAAAATTGCTTCACATACTGCGTTTTCGTGAAATAAACACTTGACTTCAATTTTTTGGACGATACAGGAGAAAGAACTTGAGTATCAACAAAATACTCCATAATTATGAGCATGAGTGTATGTAACCAAGTTGTTCCAAGGTGTTAATATTAATGAGCCATACGTCATCGGCCGAACGAGATTTCCAAGCTCATGAATATTAACGAGCCTACCGAATCTACGCCAATATAGTCTCAACCCTCATTATAGCGCGAGTTGCCATCATGGCCGCCACTGATCACCAGTCGCCAAATCTGCCAGCAATACCTGTCCGCCGTTCATACATGGTCATTGCTCTTATCGTGATCTTTCTACTCGTATGTGGATTAATTGTGAATTCATCGTATAACACTGAATTTTCACGTAGTACATACGTTGGCAGGTAAGTCGCTAAACTGAGAACTCTCATATTATCATGTTCAAAATCGCATTGTATGTTTTTTTCAACGAAGCAATAAAAGCATATATAGTAGTACAAACGTGTTGCTCCTTTACGCCTTTACTGTCAAATTTAAGATGAACCCTACAGTATACGAAGGTGGGAATGGGTGATATTATCTTCGAATGATAAATAATTATTCTATCAATTTCGTATATCGTCCAATTTTTGGAAAAATGAACTGTGATTATCATTTTTGTGTGTTTTGTTGATAAGGACTTAAGGATTTAATCTCCATAGAAGGCTACATTACAAATTTGTCTGTTACAAGGCATACTGATGAACATTATTTCAAAATGAGTCAACTTTTTAACTACAAGATTTTCACAGTAGAATCCCTGCATAGTTTACTTTACCTTAAAAGTCCAAAATGTCTTAATATAATAGCACAAGCTTGTATGTCCTAAATCATGCCTATCAAAATGTCACATGCACATTGTCTTGGCGGCAGTTGTCGGGGGGGGGGGATTGTCCTCGGGGAACTGTCATGGGGGAATTGTCCTGGGGGATTGTCTGGGGGTAGTTGTCCTGGGGGAATTGTCCTGGGGGAATTGTCCTGGGGAGAATTGTCCTGGGGAGGTAGTTGTCCTACCTCCCCGTGCCCCGTGCCCCCCCCCCCGTAGTTACGCCACTGATAGACAATATAGAGTACAATAGACAATATAGAGTAATGACATAAATCTAAACGAAACTAGATTTGAATTTGTCACTGAGACGAATTAGGTGATCCGCACGTCATCTTAGTTAAATGTAACTCAAGTCACGAGATATGGTCTAAATTTAATTTTCATTAATGAATCCTTAGACGATGTTATGATAATTAAGATAGCAAAATGATGCAATGTATGCAAACTGGAATTTGAGGAATATGGAAATTTAAAAAAAAAAAGATTTGACACGCGCATACGCGTCCTTCATTACGCGCGTGCACGCACATGAATATGTCCAAAAGTTGACCCTTGACCTGATCTTGACATGTGCCAAATTTGGTTATGTAATTTGGCTTCAGTCATGAGATATACGCAAAATCCGTTTTTAACAATGACGTCATAGATGACGTCACGGATGACTGATCACATTGACAAGATGTCATTTTTGAGAACTTATCATGACACATCATCATGGAAATGTGCAACATCACAGGACATGCCAGTAACGACTGTACTACATTTGATTTTCATTAACTCTTTTAAGGCACAAAGTGATCACTTTGAAGTACTTTTTTTCAGGGGTTCATTTTTACACATATCAAAGACACTTAGAGCATAGAGGATTATGTAGCTCAGATATTTTAAACCGTGGGCAATATTAAACTTTGACTTTAAAAGTTTCGCGGAGCGTCAACAAAGCCTGTGGCAACATGTCGTAGAAATGAACTCATGATTATGTCACATTGATTTTTGATAAAATGGTGTGTCAATATTATTATTACATGATAACATATGATAACATACTTATTTTCCATGTGATGTATGTCATAGAAAGGAGAAGTAAATCATTGTGTTATTGTAAGGACCGACTAGTATCATTATCCTGATAATATGCAGAAGCTAACCGAGATATTTGGTACAAAGTACAAAACGTATTTCGAAAAATTACTTGATATTTATAAGATTCAGCTGATGATTATGCGCGACCCTATAAAAGGATCCCGTTAAACGTAGCATGTCGTTGAGGTGACAAACATCTTAACCTTTGCACGCGAATGTTGCAATTATTTTTGCACATTCATACAATTAAATCCAACAATCGTAATAATTAGTTTTCTCTGTTCCGTTTGTACTAGAAGGGCTGACAAATCTCGATAATGCTTATGCAACCTGTACAGACTATTTACCGGTATCAACGGTGCAACAAGGAGAGCAAGATTTAAAGAAAATATCAAAATAACAATCGTCATTATTATCCCCTCAGAATTAATTCAGCGTGTAATAAGTGGGGAATCTCATTTCCATCCCTCCCATAAAACAGCAAAACATTATTCACGTCCTTGTGCTATTTATAAAGGACTTGCCTATGAAATCTGAAGATTAAAATTACATAGATTTTGAAAATGCGCATATTAAACACAATGGTTGTGTAGTCTATAATGATCTATAGGCACACTGTTACAAATTTCATAAGGCTGATTACAGTACTTATGCAATACCTGGCGATTGTGCCGCCACGTGCCAGGCACTGAAAAAAAATTCACTATGACACTAGTGTCCATGGAGTAGAGTCCTACAGAAAAGGATTAGAAGAGCTTTTGTCACTAGAAACAATAAATCAAATCGAAGTCGGTAATTCCATTAATACTGCATTTTTTATGCACTTTGCTGAAGGTTCTTATTATGTATATACCAGTGTATTTGCACAATGTTAAATCTTAGGAGTACGAAGAAACATCCGGCCTGAAAAAAAATGCTGAAGAATATCCAGTTAGAGCCAAAGCATGGCTGCTTGAACACTGAAACAAAAAGAATAGCCTTTTTTCTGTAGCCCTTGTGGCAGTGTTGTAGTCGAAACCAGGCCATCCGAGACCATGAAAGACCCGGACCAAGCCCAAAATTCAGAGTTCCGAGACCAAGACCAGCACTTTCCGACACCAAGACCAAGACCAGCGTTTACTTATTTGACACTAATTTGCACATGTTTTGAGGAAAACAAGATTTTATTTGATATGAACTGCCTTTGGACTATAAGGGCAAGGCAAAATGTGACTTGTTGTAGCCCTATCATTGGTATTTTACAAATTCCTAGTGATGATAAACCCAAATATTACTAAAATCCTATTTCAGGATTGTTCTCCAAAATCAATTTGCGCGTTTTTGAGAAATTTAATCAATTTGATGACGGTATTTAATATGTCATGACCTAGTACATTTACCAGCGTACAAACTATACCGGAGAATTTCACCCTGGCAAAATTAATTACGTGGCTGGAATATTACTCCGTCACATCCTCGTTCGCAAACTAGGAAGTACTGTACTTGACAATCTATGTCTAGTCACAATGCCCCTGATGATCAGCAGATGTTTGAAAACTGAATAGGAACAAGTGAAGCATTTGAGAGCAACCATTTTATGAATAATAGAGGACTGAGTAAATGGCTTTTGTCAAATTTATTCAAAAGAATACTTGAGTACATTTCGATGTGCAAAGCCAAGGCCTTCATGAATATCAATGACATAGCTTGTACGTAAAGACCGATCTAGTGAGTAACGTTCGTGCACACTAAGAAAAATAGTTTCAACTTTGCACCTTTAAAGGTGCAGACTAATGTCACACTCGGAGCACCTTTAAAGGTGCAACTTTGCACCTTTTGGAAAGGTGCAATGTTGCACCTGAAAGGTGCAGGATTGCACCATAGAAAATTTCTAAAAAGTATTCTTCTTTTTCTTGCAAACTGTTTTTGGGTGTTTGTGAACCACAATTTACGTTAATTCGAGTGCTATTTACATTGTAATGCAATTTATTATCATTAACAAATATTTAAAAACTCATACATATATTATGACCCTACCGGGGCTCAAACCTAGGACCTTCCGCACGTGAGACGGACGCTCTATACCCACTTGGCCAACACGCTGGCCGTGAAGGTGTGTATTTTCACATAATTATATAGTGTTGAAGCCGAAGGTGCATTATTTTCATCCTTTTAAGGTGCAAACTTTGGACCTATAGGCGGTTTTCGTAATATTCAAATCCCATGTATACCTTTTAAACCAAGGTTGTTTTTGACAACCTGAAAGCTTGTCTGAGCTTGTCCGACATATAATGTATGCAAGTTGCATGTTCCGTATTGAAATTGTATTCATAGAAACAGATGATAGAAATAGCTCACACCAGCCTTCGGAAGAGAAAACATCCATAAATTTGCATAAATGTGCACCTAAAAGGTGCAAACTTGCAAGCATAATGGAGTGGGGTGAGCGCTCAGCCGTGAAAAGTGCAGATTTGCTCGAATACCGCGACAGAAATTGCTCTGCACCTATTTCCGCAAAGTTGCACCTTGTGCGCACCTTTATTTTTTAGTGTGTGTCTGAAAAATCGCTAAATTGAAATGTTGACGATGTTCCCTTCTTCTGCGAATGGGACTAAGGAAATTGCCTTGTCGTTTATCTCATTAACACATTAATAAAAATTGTTGATTTTTTTCTCATCAGCAACTTCATCTTAATCAATTCATAATGTTATTTTTCCATACCCATCTGGAGACTATACGGAACTGTTTTAGATCTTTTTTTTTTGGTCAATACCCCATAGTCTACTTGTGATAATACACTGCGATCAGTCTGTAATGGAACTTTTAAAAAGTTGAATAAAATGAAGAGTTAATGAAGAACTAAATAAATTATATTCAGATTGTGTTTAACTTGTCACTGGATACACCTTCCCAAAGTTTAATGCAAGTACAAGTCAATATGATAAGATAGTAACAAACTGCACAAAGGACTGAAAAACATTACTTTTTCCATGAGCACATTTGCTACTGAAATACAGATCAGACAAAGAATATAAATGGTTGTTAACAGTTTAATGTTTTACGGTTCGTTCTTTTTTCTTTCATTCTTATCTTTCTTATTTTCTTACTTTCTCTCTTTCTTCCTTTTTCTTACTTTAATTTGTCTATCTTTTTTTATTCTTTTTCTTTCATTCTCCCTTTTTGCCCCTTCTGCATTTTTACTTTCTTCTTCCATTTGAATACATATATCATTTATTTATTTCTTTTTCATTCTTATCTTTATTTCTTCCTTCTTTTTCTTTTTCTTTATATCATGTTTGTTTCCTTTCTCTCTTCCTAGTCTTTGTTTCTATCTCTATCAGTAATGTAGCCAACTTTTTAGTATGTGGGGGGCAAGTCACCCAAATGTACCGACAACGGCGAAATCGATTTTGCATAAATGTATAGTTTATTTATTGACTTATTTATTCATTTAATTATTGATTTATTTATTTATTTATTTATTTATTTATTTATTTATTTATTTATTTATTTATTTATTTATTTATTTTTTTATTTTTTTATCTATTCATCCATTTATTTTTTTATTTCATTTATTTATTTATCTATCTATTTATCTAAAGATATATATCTGTGAACAAAAATGCAAGCGAGAGTTTTTCTCATTTATATAACTTAACCTTCCAAGCTCTCCATTCTTCTGCTGCATGCAATAGTACCTTCTGTCAATACTTGCATTATGATTGCTTTGGCAATTACATGCATGGAAGTGGATTTTTAATGCGCGAAGGAGCGAAGCGAGCGAGCGCCTAAACATCAAGTAGTTTTCATGTGTCAGGAACGCTCGCCTATCAGGGGACATACATTTTATTATCTCATAGATGTGAAGTATCGGCAAAATGTGAATTCCCGGTTCAAGAAAGGGTCAAGGTGCAAATAAATTCGTATTACTACGCGTTGTCTATTTGATACTTCTGACTTGAAGTTCCTCTCCTTATGAAATCTGTAGAGGTCATATGTTTGACAAGCATTTCTTTTCTGGAAGCAATTTTCAAGGCCGGTTTAAATACAGTCTAAATGGCTTCCTTTTTACATCTTAATGTTGAACAAATTTTCCCATATTTTACTTATGGCATGACATTATGACTGACAATTTGTCGGTAAAAAACCAACGTTTACAAACAAAACGTTAATTTGCGAACGTGCAATTGCTCCCCCCCCCCCCCATCCTTCCTGGCTACGCTGGCGATCTCTATCTTTCTGCCTACTTTCTTTCTCCTTTTTCCCTCTTCTCCCCTTTTATTTTTTTTAATTTGTTTCTTCCTTCTCTACCTCCATTTTTTTTCGAAACGGGGACAGCGTCAGGGGGGAATCTGTGAGGCGGGGAGGGAGGCAAAAATACCCCAAAAGCTACATTTAATGAATTACACTGCAAAAACCAACCCCGATTATCTGTATTTTTTAAAATTCAATTTTCAGGGGGTTACTATCCTCCCCCCAACCCATCCTTATGTGGCACTGCCACTGTCCCAAATTACAGCGATTTCAAAACCTTGCGAAACTTTTCATAACTTGCTAACAATATTTTGATATAATTTGATATAAACATACATTTGGTATCCTAATAAAGTTTATTACTCAGACTTTATGATGATATAACCAGTCACATGGGGGAGGGGAGAATTTACGATAATTTGATCCAGGGCACGAGGTGTAACATTTTTTTTTAATCAATGCAATTTCAAGGCAGCCAGATAATAGAGTATCGACAAGATGGGCACAGGCTAACTATCCGAGATTCAAGATAGTAGATTCGGCGGGAAGTATGGATGATTTGTGTGAAGACGCAAACAAAACACAAGGCAAGACAGCAGACAGCAGACCGTCTCTTACACGGAATGCTGGTTCCAAAAGTCAGACAGGGAACCAACAGGCGAAAAACATTCAACAGACAGCGGTCAACATTACTAAAAATGAAACATCAATAATATTGGTGAACTCAGCAAATAATGATCCCGCGGATGATCTTCTTATGCAAGTTATGACAAACAGTTACAAGTTACAGCAAACGAACTCGTCACAAAGTGTTAACAAAAGTGTTAAATTGGCCCGATCGAGAGCAAATTTCTTACAAAGTATTATTGATAACAAGGAGAACAATCGTGACCAAACAAAGGGGCGTTCAAATTGGCTCCCCACCGACAAAGCGGTTCAGCGACATGAGACGGATATTACGTCACAAGCTACGTCATCAGCGGCAAAGACTGAAAACAGTACTCTGATGATAGACATTGGAGAAAATCACTTGAGCAGAGAGGAGGTGGTGGAAATTCTCCTAGCGAATAACCCAGCAGGACACTTTAGACCAGAGATATTACGGCAGTTCAGGTGAGCTAATGTTTTACGATCAAATTTACAGGCGTAAGCGTGACAGACCCCCCCCTTATTTTGAGAGTTGATGATAAGTATAAATTTATCCACGTTTTGAAGAAAAAGGGTCAAGCCAATGTGTTATAGATTTTTTTTTTCAATATGAGTTTATGTGCCACTTCTTTTATAAAAGCAAATTCTTTGAAAAAATGTTTTCAAAAAGTGTATAAGTATGAGGCGCCGTTTGTAAAACAATTATATAGACAAATTATTTGTTATATAATCATTATTTAACAAATAATAACAATTATTTACATATAATTTACATTTTATTTGTAAATAATTTCGAAACTATTTTCATTATTTATAAATAATTACAATTCAATTTTCCATTATTTATAAATAATGGCGATCTACACTTTATTATTTATAAATAATAGCAATTCCATTTTCCATTATCTATAAATAATGATTTTTGTTTTTCATTATTTATAAATAATGATATTTCGTATATCATTATTTATAAATAATGACATCGCATACTTCGCTGAAAAAATACCGTGTTGCTTTTATGTTCACTATAGATATTATAGAGTCTAACGTTAGATCCAATAAAGATACGGTCTCAAATAAAATAAAAAAAATCTTCATACTCAGAACTTGAAGAAGATAGTATATCATCACACAACTCTCATAGAGAATTTAGTGTAGACCTACCTGTGTCTGAGTTGACTGCTGTGCCGCGTGTGCGGGATCAGGAGCTGCCATGGCCACGGGCCACGGCCGCTGCTGCAGGGGGCGGACGACGAGTCGCTCCACTCATGGGTGCGGTTGGAGTTGCGGGTGGAATTGCTGAACTACTTGATATTGCATATCTAACGTTATTATTGGTCGATGAAGTCAAGGTCGAGGGCGTTGCCGGTGGTGGTGGTGGGTGGGGGGGGGAGTTGGTGATGCCTATCTCCCTAACAATTCGCCTGACGACGTTGGCAATGTTCTCGTTGTCCTCCATCATGTACTCGTTCAAAAATTGCACGCAAAATATCTACAACAGGCGTTTGCCAGCGCAGCATGCACAGGATTCGCGCTTATTGGGCTTAGCCTTATCTTCTGACATATCGTACGGCACGTAAAATAACAAGTGACATATTTTGAAATAATGCTTTTAATGAGCTCAATACTAAAAATATGCATACACAAAATTCACATCCGAAGTCGAGGAATAATGATAGCGAAGAGAGAGAACACTGCAGGTGGGTTGTGGGTACCAGAAAAAAGAAGTAGGCCCCCTACGGCCTATGTGAAACAAAGAATACATGCCCCACTCAAGCATGAATATTCATATTATGGGCGGTCCCTTATTTGCATATTATAGGCCTAACTTCATTATTTATAAATAATGATTATATATAATGGAAAACTCTAAAAATTATTTATAAATAATCATTTTTTATAAATAATGGAATACTCGAAAGAACAAATAATTTATAAATAATGAAACACGATGAATTGTCATTATTTATAAATAATGAAACATGAATTGTCATTATTTATAAATAATGATTATTTATAAACATGAAGCATGAATTGTCATCATCTATAAATAATGATTATTTGTAAATAATTCAAAACTCGAAAAAATATTTATAAATAATTAAGTAGAAATTTTCATTTTTTAACAAATAATTATTATTTATAAATAATAGAAAACTCGACAAACTTATTTATAAATAATGACATCGCATACTTCATTATTTATAAATAATGGAAAAGTGGATTGAAATTATTTATAATAATGAAGTATCCGATGTCATTATTTATAAATAATGAAGTACAAAATATCATTATTTATGAATAATGGAAAAGCGAATTGCAATTATTTATCAATAATGAAGTATGTAGTGTCATTATTTATAAATAATGAAAAACAAAAAATCATTATTTATAAATAATGGAAAATTGAATTGCTATTATTTATAAATAATAAAGTGTAAATCGCCATTATTTATAAATAATGGAAAATTGAATTGTAATTATTTATAAATAATGAAGTATGCATTGTAATTATTTATAAATAATGAAAATAGTTTCGAAATTATTTACAAATAAAGTGTAAATTATCTGTTAATAATTGTTATTATTTGTTAAATAATGATTATATAACAAATAGTTTGTGTATATAATTGTTTTACAAACGGCGCCTCATATATAAGAACCGTATCTCCAATAATGCATGTCTACGTGTGTCAATATTCATAAGCATGTATGCATGTATGTGCGTTTATTTATATGTGTGCGCGCAAGTGTGTCTATGTGTGTGTGTGCGTGTGTCTGTGTCTGTGTCTGTCTGTGTGTATGCGAGTGTGTCTGTGTGCCTGCGAGTATTTGTGTGTGTCTGTTTGTCTGTGTGTCCTTATCTGCGTGTGCTCGCGCGAGAGAAATCTCCGTGTATGACTGAGCGTTAAATACCGCTTTGTGTGCATAATGATAACTAATCATTTAATCATTACACAACATGTTATTCTAAACAATGTTTCGGTAGACCTAAAGGTCCCAGATAAGAGTTTTAGAGCCCAAAATACTAGTACATAGGTGCAATACCATGCACTAAGATAATATACAAATATACAGTCTGTCTAAAAAAATAAGAAGTGGTCCAAGTGAGTTATTTTTTTATTGTATAAAATCATATACAACCTAGTTATTTTGGGTATTGTCGTAAAGGTAAAAGACAATACATTCCAATACAATTTATTTCATTTCGTTTGGTTGTGTTAATCATGAGACATACAGATTTTTTGCAATGATGCAAAATCGCGTTTGTCCCGGTATACAGTATGCACTTTACATATACATGCAGGTTCTGTATATTGTTTAACAAAGAATGCCAGTGCGAGTGTGAAAAAGTATTGTGTAATCACTCAATTTAGCTGAACGAACAGATTTTTCAGGCAGTACATTTCTGATTTCCTATTATTTATAGTACAGAGGGGTACATAACTTTGAGAAAAGGGCTAAAATGAAGGAGATGTGCAGATCATCATGATGTGTGAATACAATCTGGTAAACATAATACGTGAACATGGGCAATATCATTTCAATGCCAAATAAGGGTTATTTGGAGTTTATTTTTTCTATTTACTAGGTAATTATTAATAAACATTGTGAAAGACGAAATGCATTTGTTATTTGTTTTACTATTGACTTTTGTAATTCAGCTTTTATGAGTTCCTGTAAGCAACGTTACCACCAATTCAGTTATTATTATGACCAATACACAAAAGTGGGACAAACGTGATTTGTCGTGACTGCACAAAAGTAATTATAACTTTTGATTTATAAAAGTAAATTAAATAAGATGAAATTGATCACAAAGAATTTAGTCTGCTTTAATATGATACCAAACACACGTACCTTTTGAGAAAAATACATTCTAAACAATGTTCCGGTAGATTTAAAGGTCCCAGATAAGAGTTTTAGAGCCCAAAATACTAGTACATAGGTGTAATACCATGCACTAATATAGTATACAAATAATACAGTCTGTCTAAAAAAAAGTGGACCAAGTGAGTTATTTTTTTATTGTATAAAAATCATATACAACCTAGTTATTTTGGGTATTCAGTTATTATTATGACCAATACACAAAAGTGGGACAAACGTGATTTGTCGTGACTGCACAAAAGTAATTATAACTTTTGATTTATAAAAGTAAATTAAATAAGATGAAATTGATCACAAAGAATTTAGTTTGCTTTAATATGATACCAAACACACGTACCTCTTGAGAAAAATACATACCTTAAATATTTTTTCTCCCGATTGGACCTTTTTTGTTTAGACACACTGTATACTGAGATTGTATTTTCTCTCTATCCGTACCGCAAATGAAAATATCGCGCAGCTATATGCCGTGCAATACACACTTACTCGTAGGGGTGCCGTAAGTAAATTTCTTTTTCCTTTTTTGTGTAGTTTCCCTGCTAATTCGATGACGGATATAAAACAAATATGTCCTGTCCCGAGAGTCTCTGGTTGTGACGAGCCCGAGGTTATGTGGACTGTACTATTTTAAAAATACTACAGGGAAACTACACAAAATTAAAAAAAAAAGGAAAAGGAAATTTACTTACGGTACCTTTATGAGTACGTGCGTTGCACGGCATATAGCTGCGCGATATGTTTATTGGATTATCATTAATCACATGATGCCCAATTGACCAACCAGGTATCAAGAAACTTACAATGACAGATATAACAACAAACAGATGCTTAAACTTTAAAAGGGAGAGTCAATACAAAAAAATGAGGGGAAATCTTGCGACAGAATAGTCTAATAATTTTGTGGAACAGGGTGTACTTTTTATATTTACTTGTACTTTTTACTTTAAACATTTTATATGTATTTTATTCGCTTACATTTCGTTTTTAAGAATTTAGAAATCTCCAATTGGAAAAATAGTATCCCACATGTTGCTGAACATATCTAAGTTGATTTTCTTACCCAAGGCATATTCGCTATACCTTTTTGCAAAATCGTACATTCTTAACCAGGATCTTTAAAGGCAGGGCATCTCTTTTGCATGCTTAAAAATAAACATTGTGTAAATACACTGGTATGTAGAAGAAAATGCCATCTAAGAACCTTTACCAAAGTATAGGAGCTAGAAACTCAGTTTTAGTGGAATTATAGTAACCATAAGACTCTGATTTGATTTTTTTTCCTACCTCGGAGAGACAAAACTCCATCATAGAACACACACTAAGCTTATCGTTGGTTTTGGGAATATTTTTTTCCAAATGCTGGATAGTTACTGATCTTCAGATTTCACAGACATGTCCATCATACATAGCCTAAGGTCATGAGTGATGGTTGCCTGTATATATATAGCGAAATATGTAAATATGAGATTCCCTGCCTTTTAATGTTGTTTTCTGATCCCAGCTGGCATGGCGATATGAAAAGTTGATGCAAATTATGGCTGGACGATTGATTCAAACTATTCTATGGTTTTAAAAATAAATGGCAATTATCAACCATCGTCTTCCCATTCAGGTTACTGCTTGAAAGAAACATCGCATCCGATCTTCGCGATTTCGTTGTCTTACATCAAGCCAACACGGAACTGAACGGACAAATAGAGTACTACCGGAAGAATGATCGTGATAAAGGGTATCGTGGCGTGAAGAAAGCATTCTGGGATATTCTACCTCAGGTTAGACATGTTGAAAAAGAAAGCTTTTTGACACATTCCTGTTCCTACCTCTTCTAATTCGATGACACGAAATACGACAAAAACATGAACACCAACTATTGCTATTCGTTTTTGCTACTTCTGCTAGGCCTATACTTCTACAGTGTGTATCAAAAAAAAGTAGACACTTAGAAAAAAAATCATTACACAAAAATTTAATGATCTAAAGATTATTTTTTGATATGAATATTTTACCTTAAATCTAAGCTATCTGATGACACTGTTGGTATTGAAAGTATTTCGGGCATGAGTGAGCACAGCCCGCTTTTGTGCAATCGGCCAAAATTCATTTGCGCACAGAATTGTGTTCTTATATAGTCAATGTTTAATGACTCATAGACAGGTGCTGCAGAAGCTCTCAAATGATGTGCGCAAGTATTCAATCCTCAGCATGATCAGAAAAGAGGTAATATCAATTTTGTGACAAAAAAGACAAAAATGAAGCAATGATTCACATATACCCCCTAAGAAAAGAAGAAATATCATGTTTGCAAGATGAACCGAGAATTGAAAAGTATGACATTTTCTTCTTTTTAGGGGGTAGTTGTGGGTTGTATCTGAATCATTGCCTCATTTTTGCTTCATTTGTTTATCCTTAGCATGCTCAGAGAAGAGCTAATATCAATTATGTGACAAGAAAGACAAAATATAGCAACGATTCAGATACAACCCACCCCTAACCCCTGAAGAAAAGAAAACACAATTTTTTTCAACCCACAGTTCATCTTGCAAACATGACATTTTCTTAGGGGGTATATGTGAATCATTGCTTCATTTTTGTCTTTTTTGTCAAAAATTGATATTACCTCTTCTCTGATCATGCTGAGGATGGAATACTTGCGCATATCAGTTGAGAGCTTCTGCAGCACCTGTCTATGAGCCATTAAAGAACACAATTCTGTGCGCAAATGAATTTTGGCCGATTGCACAAAAGCGGGTTGTGCTCACTCATGCGTGAAATATTTTTAATACCAACAGTGTCATCAGATAGCTTAGATCCAAGGTAAAATATTCATATAAAAATAATCTCAAAATCATGAAAACAAATTCTAATATTTTTTTCTAAGTGTCTACTTTTTTTGATACACACTGTATACTACTTCTACTACTTTAACTAAAAAAATACTATGACTACTTCTGCTACTACTCCTAATTCTTCCTTCACTATTACGAATGTTTCTGTGCTGCTTGTAATTTCTTCTACTATCATTTCTATACTTAATAATTTTACTGTAATTTATTTTGAATTTTTTTTTTACTGTAATTCCTTACTGCTACTAATATTACATCTACTTGTATTAATATGCAACTATTAGTCCTACTTCCTACATTTATTAATATGATATTGATTTTACTTGCTGTTACTTTTACTACCTCCACCTCTACTGCTATTATACTACTACCACTTTTACTGATTGTACTGCCAGACTATACTGTCAGGGGTATCAATCAATCAGCGTGTTTCTATTGAGCCTACCTTATTTATCCGGATAAAATTTAACCGGCTAATAGCGGAGAAGGTCTGTTTCTATTGGATTGCGTTTTCCGCAAATCACGATCGATCCTACCGGGATTGTACGATTACCGGCTAAGAGTCCGTTGACCTGGGTTGTCGCAAGGTATTTCGGGACGCGCTAGGTCAAATTTATGCTCAATCAAACACACGCACGCTGCAGCTAGGGGTCACGTATTCCGATCACGTGGTTTTGTTGATTTCCGGTTGTTAACCGGTTGATACCGGTTGCCGGCTGTTTCTATATGAAACGTCCTTACGGTATCTTATGGTATAGCTCTCCGCTAATATCCTGCAAAAAGCAGGATAATTACCGGCGAAACTTTCTCCACTAAAAAGACGGATAATGGCGGAGAAGGTCTGTTTCTACTGACATCTTCTACTCCATTAGCCGGTCCATTCCGGAAAGCAACCTTCAGTAGAAACACGCTGCATGTTTCGGATTGGGGGGGGGGGCAAAAGTGAAAACAATGTCCAAAATTTACAATTTTGTATAATTAATAGTATTTTTATGCCATGTTTTGTGGTTTTATAGTGCTTTCCAATGCTTTTAAAATCATGAATTTTTCAAATTGTCAAAATTATTGGGGGCAAATCGATAGGTTTGCCCCCCCCACAACTATTTTCATTGTGGGGCGATCGCCCCTGCCCTCCCCCCTCCCATATTTTCATTGTTGGGGCGATGCCCCTTGCGCCTCCCCTCACCGATCGACGCCTCTGACTATTGTTACTACTATTGCCGCGACTTCTTTTCTATTGATATCATTAGTTACTACGGCTGCTGTTACTCCTACTACTACTCAGTAAAAACGGCTGTTTATAATTTGATACAATGCTGTTTACTATATGAACTGATCAGATATTGTTTAAAAGTTTGAACAAGTGTTTAAAGCTTAAACAGCAATGTTCACTGTTTTGAACAATAATAATTCATATTGAACATTACAGTTAAAAACTTTAAACAGTTAAGCTTTTAAACACTATCTGATCAGTTCATATAGTAAAGAGCGTTGTATCAAATTTTAAGCAGCCCTTTTTTCTGTGTACTTCTGCGGCCTACAGCGATATGTTTGCAACATCACCACCACCATGAGTATACTTAACTAATAAAAGTGTATAAGAGGTATAATAGTTTTGCCAAATGGCAACTTTTTGAGTGCACTTACCGGTGTTTTTCTAATGGAATGTCTCCCATCTCCCATGTAGGAGTCTCCATTCAAGGGAAGAACTTTTCGTACCTGCAGCGTCGTCGGAAGTAGCGGCATCCTGAAGGGCCGGCGATGTGGCAAGGATATCGACCGATCCGACTTCGTATTCAGGTTCTCCTTCTGTAATGTTATAGTGCATAATTATGAAGGGGTGGAGGCAAAGTTACCTCTTTCCACCCTCACCCCACCCCCGTCCTCCAACCCTTAATTTTCGAACGACCTGAACATGCTGAAAGATTGTGTTCCTGATTTGCACATCACGGCTGCAACTCGTAGGGGAAAATCCCTACCGTACGGGATTTTAGTAGGGGATAACTACGGGGAAAATGACCTTCCGTAGGGGAAATGCAGGGGGTTGTGATGATTCGTAGGGGATGTAGGGGATTTTGACAATTTTCAGAAATATTCTTAAATCACAAAGGATTTTAAAAAATTTCCGTATAGGCCTATATTTGTCCGTTTTGTCCATCTTCGGCGAAGAAATCGTGATCAATTTATTGCATTTACTAACATTATTTTGTCGGGGAAAACGTACCTTCGTAGGGAAAAGTGTATTTTTGTAGGAGAAAACATAGGTTCGTAAGGGAAAATTGGGTTATTGAGGCGTAGGGGAAAAGTGGTGTCCGTAGGGAAAACTACGCGTGCGGCGTAGGGGGGAATTAAAATTTTGAGTGGCAGCCCGACCAAATGAGCTCATGAATCAAATAAGGTAAACTCGACCATCTTATAAAGTTCCTCAACCCTTCTTCAAAGTCTTGTGGTTGAAAAGTTAGTGTTCTTAGAAATAAGGCCTGTTAACAAACGTTAGATGGCACTTTTCAAATTTAAATCGATAGGCTTGTCTGGCGTTCAGACGTGATTTGTGCATCAGTTAATGAAAACTGAGTACCAACTGAACCAAAGTTCGTCTGGTCAAAAACACACAACCGGGAAGTTAGACCAGTGCCAAACGGTCAGTACCACCTATAAAGGCCGATGAAATTAATTATGTTCAGCATTTCAAAGTATACAGCCATGCAGAGTCTGATGTGCAGACTACCGATGCCCAGCCAACTGGAGTCAACGTTCGGTCATGGTTTGGATCCAACATTGTAAGCCCTGTACCTTCACCTATGTCTTTGGCTATCTTTGACAAACAAACAGACAACCAAACAAAATGGGTTACAGTGTGCAAAACAAGAACACAATTTACATATTTTTTGCATACCTTCTAAATAAATAGAGTAATAACGAAAGTAGCATAGAAAATTTGGCTGGAGCGGGATTCGAACCAACGACCTCTGGAAATCAAATCAGTCTGCTACCACCTGAGTTACTCAGCCCTACAATGGGACTCACCCCTAATTAACCAACTTCTTTGTCGGGGTGCCAGTCAGAAGCTATACCTCCATGTGTACTTAAACCGGGAATCACGCCCAATTTTAATTCGATGTACAGTAGCTCGAAATGCGACAGAGCGGGGATATCTCAATAGGTAAACCATTTTTTTTAAGGTGCAATAAATAGAAAGAAACTAGATTGGAAAACAAACAATGAAGGCAGCAAAGAAAATTTGGCAGAAGCGAGATTCCAAGCAACGTCCTAATTTAATACGTTAGCCGAGAAATGTTAAAAGGGGCGAGGGAACAATAATACGTTTACCATGTTTACAGAGGCCTCGAAGAGTTTGTTTTATATTTCCTTATTATACTTCATACTTTAATCTAATATTTGGCCTAAGCTTTAATCTAAATACACAAATTCTCGAAAAGAAAATCCAAATAATTTCGAAAAAACGGAAGAAAAACTTATAATGTTCGCATCGTACGCATCGTATGAAATGGTTACATCCGCCTAACATACGGTATTGTATCACGACATCTCTTCCCCTCTCTCCCTACCCCTCTCTTCCTTTGTTGTTGTTGTTGTTGTTGTTGTTGTTGTTGTTGTTGTTGTCTGTCTGTCTGTCTGTCTGTCTGTCTGTCTGTCTGTCTGTCTATACCTGTGTTACTATTGTATTCATCCCGATACTCTCTTTTCGCGTGTGTTGCAACTACTTCAGGATGAACGATGCCCCAACACACGGACGCTTTGCCGGGGATGCGGGATCGACCACAAACCTTACTACACTCAACGGGGCCCTGCTAAGCAAAAGGTGAGTTTGAACCGATAGGACGCAAGGCAGAGCTCCCACTCAAAGTTGTCATTTCCCCCTACACCACACGTGTATTTCCCCTCCGGACACTATTTTCCCCTACGCACACTTGTGCCCACTTTTCACGTACGTTAAAGCCACTGGCTAACATTTACCACAGTTAAAAAAAATGTGAGCTTCATAATCCTCCATGTTCCAAGTGTCTTCGATAAGGTCTAAAAATGAAGCCCTAAAAAAAGTTGTATTTCAAAATGATTATTTAGTGCTTTAAAAAAGTGAAAATCGTAAGTTGACCGGATCCACCTGCCCATTTCCTCCCATTGACTTACTGTGTGTGGATCTAGGCTATTTTTTATTCGCCCCGAGTACTAATTGTTTATTCATTCATATCTTGCCAGTGGCAGCATAAATTTCCAAACTTTTGTATTCTAGGGTGTTTACTTGTCCATTCAAACACTACTATGTAGCTCAGATAGCAAAGTTATGACAATTTTTTTTATTTGAAGCTCCACAATGTTAGCCAATTACTCTAAGTTTTCCCCTTCCAAAGAAAAAATCCACCTTTCTCCGACAAAAGTATTTTTCTCCACTGGCGTAGCTAGCCGGATTTAGCACAATGCATTATAGGGCCACTGTTGTTCTCGAACGATAGCTGCCCCCCCCCCCCCCTTGGCTACGCCTGTGGTTTTCCCTTACACAATAACCTTAGAAAATGCAAGAGATTTGTCCTAATTAAGAAAGTTGACTTGCCCAGGGATTTGCAGTGTGCGTACATTGACTAGCGTACTACGCATTACTGCGAAATGTGCGCCTTACAGTTTACGTGATACGGTTTCTGCACTAGAGAATCGACCAACTGGGACAACGAAATTACCTAGTCAATGTCTACAGATAAGGGAGCTCTTTGAAACCGTTTGAGGATTTAGAATATTTTTTTGAAAATTGTCAGAATAGTTTCAGATTCATCAAAACACCGTACTTCCCCTACGTACTGTCACCCCCCCCCCATGCCCTCGGTAGGTATCCCCTGTTATAAACTGCCTTCACATATTCTTGTTCATTGATTGGTTAAAAGAATGTCACCTGGTGAAAATAAACACACTACCGTTCGAGTCTGTGAGAAAGTACTATTTACGGATCCGTAAGTAGTACTTCAAAGCCGTAAATAGTACTTCAAAGCCCAAAATAGTACTTCAAATCCTTACATAGTACTTCAAATCCGTAAATAAATCTATGAATTTTAAACTTTAACGTTAGCATTAACTCGGCGTTAACTAAATCTAACTAACGTTATAGGTCCCAACACAAGTGTAATGCCACTATTTGCAATTATAAACGGCATTCATATATTTTTGTTCATTGATTGGTTAAAAATAAACACACTACCGTGCGAGTCTGTGAGAAAGTACTATTTACGGATCCATAAATAGTACTTCAAAGCCGTAAATAGTACTTCTTACGTAATATCGGAGCGATCTGATATGCCAGCATGAGCTCCCCTCTGATTGGCTAAATGCTGACAGATCGAACAAATCCTGGAGCAAATCAGATCGCTCCGATATTACGTCAGAAGTACTATTTACGGACCCGTAAATAGTACAATCTCACAGACTCGCACGGTAGTGTGTTTATTTTTCATCATGTGACATTCTTTTAACCAATCAATGAACAAGAATATATGAACGCAGTTTATAATTGCGAATAGTGACATTTCACTTGTGTTGGCCTTATAACGTTAGTTAGATGTAGTTAACGCCGAGTTATTAATGCTAACGTTACAGTTTAAAATGCATACATTTATTGAAATCTTTTAACCAATCAATAAATAATGAATATATGAATGTAGATTATAAAACAAATATGTAAGGCCTTCATTCGAGGATCTAGTTTACATTATGGCCCCTCGGTGACTGCAGTAGTATGTGGGGGGGGCAACCACAGCCAAAACCAATTTTTGCCCGCCAAAAAAATTTTTACCTGCCAAATTGCCAGCATACACATGCAAATTCGTGGGGGGGGGAATTAATATTGTGTCCCCCACCTGGTGCCATATACTATAAGCTCCGTAGACAAACCACAATGACAATGTGAGCCATTCCCCTATTGTCTTCCTTGTCAAAGCAAGGACAGTCATGCACTTTGTCGGCGCTTCTCATCGCATGGCAAGCTATTGCCCAAGAATACATTGGTGTTCCGGAAACCGCTTGAATCGAAAAAGTAGCGAATAATAATAATAATAATAACGTCTTATTTACCCAGGGTAGCCACTTCAGTCACAAAGACTGCTCTACCAGCGGGCCCTGCGAAAAATAGCCCTAGGATCCTAATGCGTTACTCAGAATCATTCATTATGGCACCATTTTGTTGAAAAATTAATGTTCTAAGCAATGAAACTAACATTAATGAAATTTGGTCAATGATGTTGCAGAAAATCGATCGCACGTGTTGCATTCTTTCTAGAGGGACTCTAGATCTATGTTTAGTTCACCTGAGCCAAAGGATAAGTGGGCTCATGAGATCGTTTTTTTGTCCGTAGTCCGTCGTGCATCGTGCACGGAATTATTCACATTTTCATCTTCTTATTTAAAGGCCCACTGTCAAGGGTCAACTCAACAGAGAGGATGTCAACTAGTCCTGGAATACAGGCACATATTAACGAACATGGACTGTTGCAGTGCCACACTGTACAGATTATGGGAGGAAAACAAGTGTATTTTTTCCACACTGACATTGCTGTTTCTGTTGCATTATGGGTGTCATTAGTGCCCCTTTTTGTGATGTTAGTCAAAAGAGGGTGTTTTCATCCTGTCATGACAGCGGGTCTTTAAAACGCATGACTGGATTACTCAATTTATTTTCAACGGTGAAAAATAAATGACTTTGAATTTGAATTTTTATTAAAACTGTATTCAGTGCCGTTTCCATGCAATCTCCTCATATAACGTCACTGATTTTGCGTTTTTTTTTTAGGAAATCAAATTGCTTGCAGCAAAATCATATTATTTCGAACTCCTTCACGTTCGACAAGCCCGTTCTACCGCCGATGCAAATGGTGAGGCTGCCCTCTCCGTTCGTCAACAGGCTAATGACGAACGCCATGATGGGCTGCCAGGTATCGAAGAGGGCGGTATTGTTCGGGAATCCCGATTACGTTTCCAAACTCAACAAGCTCTGGCAAAAACTCGGAATAAAAAAGAATGTGACGGCTGGTAAGAAACTAGCACACAAAACAAGGAACTCAGTTTTTGTTCATTATTCAGTTATACCTTACACTCTTCCTCTCCTCCTCCTAAACACTACACAAAAAGTAAGTTCCCCTTTTTTTTCTTCAAAATACCATAACATTTGAACGAAATGGTTTTGAGCCATTTATCTTTCTGCCTTCATTGAAACAAGGAACTCAGTTTTTGTTCATTATCCAGTTATACCTTACACTCTTCCTCTCCTCCTCCTAAACACTACACAAAAAGTAAGTTCCCCTTTTTTTTCTTCAAAATACCATAACATTTGAACGAAATGGTTTTGAGCCATTTATCTTTCTGCCTTCATTGGCTAAGTTCTGCGTGAAAAAGTGATTAATCCGTAACTTCATGCACGAGTGAGCATTTATTAAAGGTGAAAATGTCACTTTTCAAAATTCACAAGGGTCATTTGGGGGAATTTGTGATACAGGATTTTGACATAATTCAGTTTCTGGTGAATGATTTAGCACTATTTATGTTTATCATCTATCGTTTGATCTTCAAACTATAAAATCCAATAAGTTTATTGAAAAAAATGAAATTGGATATTTTTCAGCAAAATGTATCGGCACATGTTTTACGCACATAAGAGGTTGTAACCATGTTATGGTTGAGTGAGCACACTTTATTAATAAAGCAATACATTTTTTTTACAGTCATTTTGGCATAATTATGACTCCTGTGACTTTTGAAAAGTGACATTTTTTCCTTTAATGCATGCTCACTCATGTATGACCTTGCGGACCAATTGTATATTTACACAGATGTTGGTCAATTAGTGTAAGAACACGCCTATGAAATTGTTCTGCTCAAATTTGTTTCGTTAAAAAGTTATGGTAATTTGAAAAAGGTGAAACTTACTTTTTGTGTAGTGTTTAGTTTTCTCCACGTTGTGTGGTTGCTGCGGCAGACACAATCCTATACGCCAAATAGCTCTATCATGGACTTCCTTCTCATCTACCGGGCGATTTGGCTCAGTGGTAGAGCGTCCACTTCTGGTCCGCAAGGTCGCTGATTCGAGCCCCGGCCGGGTCATGCCAAAGACATTTTTAAAAATGGTACCTTCTGCTTTCTAGCCAGGCGCTCGCCATTCTAAAATCTCATCTCTGGTATTCATCATTCTCCTTCCAATCCCCCCCGGGGGGGGGGGGACACTCGACTTACAATAATGTGCCACACCGAAGTCGAAAATCAGAGGCTCTGGATCTAGCTTGAGCAAAATAATGGGGTGTCCGGAACTGGAGCTAAGACTTTGCAGACCTCAAAATGCTATGCTCCGGAACTGCGCCGCGGCATTCACTTTGGAAATAAATACAAGAAAATATATCATGTACGATGGTACTGCATGCTTAATATTACGTGACGTGATTTTGAGCTGGCACGGAGTGTACGTGTGTGTGCATTTACCTTGACACCTCACAAAGTTCTTCCAAACAGCTTCTCTTCCACTTTTCCCCCCAAAAAGTGATATTCATTATTTCTCTGGTTCTATGGGCTAGTTTAGAAATTCACCAGCAACAATTTGCAGGAGCGGCACCAGGGTAAAATCTTGGGGGCGAAATCCGTCGGGATTAAAGGTATGCACGCGTGGGCGCTGATGTGTTGCGAAACCAGTTCGATGCACGCAGCAGCGCACTGGCAGATCGTGTATTCAGTACGGCCAATGAGAAGCAGCAAACTGAGCGGAGGACCTCCCAATCTTACCGAAACGTGCCGAATTGATTATTCGGGGCCTTCGGGCTCTTTCGTATTAGCGTGCGCGTCCGTCGCTGTCCGCTGAGTACTGCAACAAAATAAACACTGTACCGTGTATACAGTATGTAACTCGAAGTGGAGCTAGCGAACCGGGTGATGGCCCTGAGTTTTGTTCTCATCAGGCCAGTCGATGGTCACGATTCAGCCCCTTTAATTACAGTGTGTATCAAAAGTAGACACTTAGAAAATTATTACCAAATTTCATGATCTTGAGATTATTTGTTAATATGAATATTTTACCTTGGATCTAAGCTATCTGATGACACTGTTGGTATTGAAAGTATTTAACGCATAAGTGAGCACAACCCACTTTTGTCCAATCCGCCAAATATGCATTTGCGCACAGAATTGTGTTCTAGTCGATGTTTAATGCCTTGCAGAACGATGTTGCAGAAGATTTCAACTAACGTGCTCAAGTATTAAATAACCAGCATGCTCAGAGAAGAGCTAATATCAATTCTGTGACAAGAAAGACAAAAATGCAAGCAATGATTCAGATACACCATCCTAAAAAAGAAGGAAAATGGTCAATTTTTAATGGCGTCAATTCACAAGGGATCATCTTGCCAAACATTAGACTTTTTTTTTGTTCATTTTTAGCTGGAATGTATCTGAATCATTGCTTCATTTTTGTCTTTGTTGTCACAGAATGGATATTAGCTCTTCGCTGAGCATGCTTAGGATTCAATACCTGTGCACATCAGTTGAAATCTTCTGCAACATCGGTCTGCAAGGCATTAAACATGGACTATTAGAACACAATGCTGTGCGCAAATGCATTTTTGGCGGATTGGAAAAAAGTGGGCTGTGATCACTCGCGCGTGAAATACTTTCAATACAAACAGTGTCATTAGATAGCTTAGGTCCAAGGTAAAATATTCATATCAAAAATAATCTCAAATCACGAAAGTTTTTATATAATTTTTTTTCTAAGTGTCTACTTTTTTGATACTTTATAATCATCATGTATCAGTGGCCTTTACGTAGACACACGACATACATTGAACGGCCTTTGTACAGACACACCACGATATTATTTATAGTATACCCATGGGATGAGGGATCAGTGGCGTATCTAGGGATTATGGCGCCGGGGCAAACACTGAAACCCCCCCCCCCAGCTTCCCTCTGTTTATACGTATGGACTATGCGTGACAGAGCAGAACGACCGAGCGATAAATTGCCTTTACAATTGTAACCATCAAAAACGCACTTTCTTGTGCATTTTATCCTTACGAAAATCAGCAAGGAACACTGCAATCGAGCGATGTATGTATATCTTTTTAAATCCAGGAGATTGATAAATGATAAACGCAATTTTGCAATTGCATAGATATTGGGGTGTGAAATTACGAAATCGTGAAAGAAAATATGCGAGGGAGCGGAGCCACCGAGCTTTAGAAAATTTTGGTATTTTTGACCCTATGAAACCATTTTTACTAATGCATTTTACTTCATTGACTGGAAAGGAAGGGGCGCATAATCTTTAAGTATCATAACTTTTCTTCATTCTCTCCCCTTTCTTTTTCCCCTTTTGCTTTTTTTGGGCCCCCTTTAAAGTGGCGACCCGGGCACGTGCCCCCTAGCCCGCCCTCTAGATACGCCACTGTGAAGATCAGACACAAAGACAAAGCGCGAATCTGTCATTGGTGTGATATGACCTTTGGGCATAAAACTTTCAAATAAAAAAAAATTGCCAAAACTAGACTGCGCTTTAACTTTTTATTTAAAAAAGATAACCCCAAATGTATTTTATTACCAATTTACGTTTCAGTTGTTGCCTTTTATTGGGAAAGGGGACAAATGCACGATGCATTGTTGGATAGAATCAGATGGTGAACGATTCAAGAAATTAAATAAAACATATATTGGTCAGAAAGTACTTTGGGGTATTTCTCCTGAAAAAGTACGGCAACGCTTGTCCATTGGTCTATTCCTCGTCATAGGGGACTATTTCATTAAATAAATGAAGTGGATGGGAGAAAAGGGATTGCAACGGTCCACCTCCGAGTACAATTTACATGACCCTAAGTAGGAAATGATAGGACCAACGCCTAACGCAGCACAAACCAGGGCTGCCACTCAAAATTTTCATTTCCCTATATACAGCGTAGCCCAAAAAGAATGCTACACATGCGATCGTTAATTTCTTCAAAGTCATTCACAAAATGTCATTAGTGATTATTCCACGGGTTAGAACATTCTGTTTCCAATAAAATGATACCATGATCATTAATTTTGATTGCGGTGTTTGGATCTTAGGGCTATTTTTCTGAGGCAATGTAATTTCCTAAATTTGCTATTTTTTAACCTCCAGCGATCATCAGAACACCGAAATTTTCTCACGTTACGGTGTGTTCTAGAATAAGCTCCGCCGAGACAAAGGGCTGGAATGCCCTCGCTTTGATAAAGAAGACCATGTGAGCTGCATCTCCATTGTCATCGCGGTTTGTCTGGTATGGCACGCTGAGACGCGAGAATATCTCGGTGTTCGGATAACCACCGCTGATGAAAAATTGGCAAATTTGGAAAATGACGTTGCCTCGGAAAAATGGCTGCAGGACCCAAACGAATGACTTAAAATCAATGATCATGGAATCATAATGTTGGAAAAAGAATGTTCTAATCGCTGAAACAAAAACCAATGACATATTGCAGATGATGTTGAAGAAATTAGCGATCGCAGGTGTAGCATTCTTTCTGGGCCACCCTGTATATAATACGCTGCATGCATATTTTCCCCTATGCTCTAACAGGCCACTTCTCCACCTGCTAGAGCAAGTTCTTCCCCAGTATAAAAATCTAGTTTCCCCTACACAATAACCTGAACAAATGCAAGAAATTCATGTTTATTCAGAAAGTTGACGTTTACGACTTGCGTATACGGTTTCTGCGCCGGAGAAGGGACCTGACTGGGACACTGGATTTACCCTAATAATGTCTACAGACGAATATGTATGGGAGTACTTTGAAATCCTAGAGATGAGGAGTTAAGAATATTTCTGAAAATTGTCAGAATAACATTCAGATATATAAAAAAAAACCCTAATTTTCCCCGTAGGTACCCACAACAACCTACGGTCGGCTGAAATCCGATACGGTAGGGGGTTTCCCCTACGGGTAGCATCCTTGGCAAAAGCTGCGTGGGTGTCCTGGGGTTCATTGCAACGGGATCACACAAGCAGAAATTGGTCGGATTGTTTTTAATGTCATTCATTTCATTATTTCGAACAGGCCTGATGTGTCGTCACATTCGTCGTCACAATTTCAGAGATCAGCTCAGACAGAGGTGTACTGATTTCGGATTACTGAACAGGCCTAAACGTCCTGACTTTCGCGATATCAATTTGCTAGGAGATTAACGTGATGTACGAATCCAGTTATTATCTTTATATTTGTCTTCCATCCTAATTTACTTCAACAGGACTATACATGCTCATTTTCGCGTTGTCAATTTGCGAGCAGACGAACGTGTACGGATTTTGGCCTTTCGACCTTTCTCCGGATGGCTCACCGGTAGATTACCACTATATACAACGGTCAGCGAGGCGGCAGTGGTCACAGCTTCTCCCGGGAATTTGAATTACTGACGACACTTCACCGTTTGGGAATTTTAAAAGTCCATATCGAGAGATGCAATAATGTGGGAGTATAAGAGTTTCATATCAATTTCTAAGCGATCCTTTACTTTCTTTATGGTCTAGAGTTTTGCAACACAATGGTAAACTGGAACTAAAACCGTCGTTTTTGGCACATTTTTTGCCATTGTAACAAATCTGCAAGCTGAAACGAGTTTTATGATAATCAAAGGTTTCTCTTTAAGGTTAGATCGAAATATGTGACCGAAGTCAATGTTATGACACGGGGAATTGATTCTAAAGACTTCCTTTTTGGTTAAAAAAAAAAAATCTCGTGGAAGATCCCATTTTTCCCATTTCTTCTGACTTTACCGCTTCATAAAATGAAAGTGCGCTATCTATAAATTATTGAAGATAAGTATGCATAGCGGGAAGTATGAGGATTCTAAAAATGTAAAAATCAAATTTTATTGGCTAGGAGAAGGCCCGCGAAACTTGCAAAAACAAATCACAGACACCATTTTCTCTCAGTATTCTGACCTTCCCAGCTGGCTAGAAGTCAATGCAGTCTGTATTATTATGCGTTCGAGTGTGAATGTAAACAATAGACTGCTCCCTACATAGCACTGTTTGAGAGCAATAATTCAAGTTCAATTTATTTCCACAAATTCTCCCAGTAAAAATACAAAAACACAAAGTATGAGGACATTCAATAAGTATACATGAAAATAACAAAAACAGAAATGAGGTGAACATACACAATAAGGAACAGTGAGGGATTGAACAATAGCCATGGCGCTCTCACAGGCTAATCCACTAATACAAATATGACCTATAGGCAATTACAATAACAAACAAAACTACAAAATGGTAACACAACATTATTGAAGTAGATCAACATAAAAGACAAATGTTAAAATGAAAAAAAGGTTAGAGTATTTAAAAGAATAATCCTGTAGGGAGCGTGGTCTATTTGAAAGTATAACGGTAACAAAGTGTAGGGCAAGATTAAGGATTGATGGTGATGAGCTCTTTATATTAGAGACGGGTTTATCTTAAATTTAAAGGGGGTCTAAATGGAGCGACAGTTTTTAAGATAAGTGGTAGATTATCAAGATTTCTGGGTGCCCAGTACGCAAAGTAAACTTCCACAACAATTCAAAACAAATAAACGTATTTAAACGAGTAATCTCAAAGAGCGAAGGTATTTGAACGTTTTTAGGAACAAAGGATGTTAGGCGGGACAGGATTAGTCAATAGCTTCCATTGAAAAACGATTTAATAGGTATTGTCGGTATTAGATTTAAAGGAGTTAAACGAAGACTATTTTAAGATTAGGGGTAAATTGTTCAGATTTCTGGGGCCAGTGCATTGCAACGCAGACTCCCGTTGTGATTTAAAAATACCTTATAACAGTGGTCTAAGTGGATTGATCTGAGTTTCTCGTGTGGTAGCTGTGAACTAGCAGAATTAACCCAATGGTGAAGAAATATCAATGCGGAGGGTAAATTTCTTGTGAAATAATTACAGGAATGAATGCAATTTATGCTTTGTAAGAATTTGCATCAATTTGTCAATGTTTAGTTTTTTGAAACAAGATCACCTGGTGGCCGTGCTTGAGAGTTTGTTGCATGACCTGTGCGTATAACCTCGTATTTCTCTGCCCAAAACAGGAGCGTTTTTTGTGCTAAACAAATTGATATGCGCAGTCTCAAGATTAACATTAAAAAAACACAGTTTAATTGCAAATACTTATACGCTTTGGTTAGTTCACTTGGTGTAAATTAAAAGCATTGGGTATTGTTGTTGTTGTTGTTGTTGTTGTTGTTGTTGTTGTTGTTGTTGTTGTCGGTGGTGGTGGTGGTGATGGTACTTTTGGTGGTGGTTTTACGGCGCATGCCAATCGATGTCTGATTATTCACACCACTCGATCGATCTGTACTGAATGATACTGAGTTGGATTGAGATAATCCAACTAAACTCAGTTTGTTGTAACTACGACGTAGGGGGCGTTAATTTGTGTCTCGAACTCCGCGGGAAGCACCACGTGACTGAAGGACATTAACCAAAATAACGCTCTAAAAAAAGTTCTCCAGATTGATATTGAAAAACATCATTACAATTTGATTAAGATGAAGTTGCTGATGAGAAAACACATTTGTTCTCCAAGTTTTATTTGCGCATTGATGAGATAATCGACTAATTAGTGAGGCAAGTTCCTCAGTCCCATTCGGAGAAGAAGGAACAACTGTCAATAGCGATTTCACAGACGCGACCATTACTCGCTAGATCGCTCTTTACAGCTATGTTATTAATATAAATGAGTGCCTGTGGTTCAACGTTAATGCACATTGGAATGCACTGTAGAGGATATTCTTTTGAACGAATCTAACAAAAGCCATTCACGCAGTTTTCCATTATTTATAGAATGACTGCGCTCAAATGCCTCACCAACATATCAATTTGTTTAGCACAAAAAACGCTCCTCTTTTGGGCAGAGAAATACGCACAGGTCATGCATTACTGCTCTCGTACCGTGCTGTGTAGGAGCAGTCTATTGTTTACATTCACACTCGAACCCATAATAATAAAGACTGCGTTGATTTCTAGCCAGCTGATGGGAAAGTCAGAATACTGAGAGGAAATGGTGTCTGTGATTGTTTTTTGCCTATTCCGCGGGCCTTCTCCTAGCCAATAAAATTTGATTTTTACATTTTTTAGAATCTTCAGACTTCCCGCTACACATACTCATCTTCAATATATTTATAGATGGCGCACTTTCATTTTATGAAGCGGCAAAGTCAGAAAAAATGGAAAACCGGGATCTTCCATGAGATTTTTTTTTACCAAAAAGGAAGTCTTTAGAATCAATTCCCCGTGTCATAACATTGACTTCGGTCACATATTTTGATCTAATCTAAAAGAGAAACCTTTGATTATCATAAATCTCGTTTCAATAGTATATACAGCTTGCAAATTTGTTACAATGGCAAAAAATGTGCCCAAAACGACGGTTTTAGTTCCAGTTTATCATTGTGTTGCGAAACTCTAGACCATGAAGAAAGTAAAAAAAAAAATCGCTTAGAAATTGATATAAGTGCCTATTCAGTTTTCAAACTTTTGCGGTTTCACAAAAGCATTGTGATTGCATGTGATACTTTTCTTAAAGGCATCGTATAACAATATTTCCATTTAAAAATTTGAGCTACATGATTCCGCATGTTACTAGTGTCTTTGATAAGGTCTAAATATGACCCCTTAAAAATTACAGTTGTGTTAATGTTTTGCTAAATTTTATCTATTTAACAGGAGTAGCCCTTGAAATGTTACCCCATTATCGGGAGACCACTGTGTGTCTTTAGTTTTAAAAATAATCCCTTAGCAATTTGTGTAGATCTATTTTGTATGTGTTGATCCCATGTTAAATGTTATCAATAAATGCCCAGGAATTTAGTGCAGTCTTTTTCGGGAAGTGATAGGTCATCAATTTTAATATGCTATTGTAATTCAGTATTTAAATGCGAAGCTTTGAAATGTAAAAAATAAATAAATAAATAAATTGTTTTAGCAATATTTATTGACAGTTTATTACATTTGAACGAGGAGGATATGTTTGTTAACTTTGTGTTTAAAGTATTAATTAGCTCATTTATGGGAATATAAGAAATTCGTATCGTGTGCAAGCAATGTAAAAGAAACAGTAGAGGAGGTTTTGATTATGTCGTTTATATGAAATTTAATTAAATATTATAATGGTCCAAGTATAGAACCTTGATTACCATGATTACTTCCGCATCTGATATTTAACATGGGAGACTTGCTATTATCGTTAAATACGTATTGTTGCCGATTTGATAAATAACTTTCGAACCAAGACAAAACCGTACCGCGAATGCCATAATTCCTTCATTTATGAAGTAAAATATCATGATTAATGGTGTCGACAGCTTTACTCAGATCCATAAATATAGCCATGACATGTTCTTTTTAAGCAAATGCGTCAGTAATTTTGCCTAATAAATGATCAATTGCAAATTCGGTTGATTTTTTTTTTCTGAAGCCAAATTAGGATGGATGAAAGATCTTACGAAATTATTCTAATATTGTATTTTTTCTGAAATCTTTGATATGGATGGTAATAATGAAATCTGACGGTAATTAGTTATTCTAGTTGTTGCATCTGCTTTAAATACGGGGACGACTTTTGCTGTTTTTAAAGGCCCACTGTCACGGGTCAAGTCAACAAGAGAGATGGTGACAACTTGTCTTGGAATACAGGCCTATATTCATGAACAAGGAATGTTGCAGTGCCATAGTGTACACATTGTGGGAGGAAAGCAAATGTCGTATTTTTCCACACTGTCATGGCTGTTTCCGTTGCATTATGGGTGTCATTAGTGCATCCTTTTCAAGATTTTAGTCAAAAGAGGGAGTTTTTTATCCTGTCATGACAGTGGGCCTTTAATAGATCGGGACAAGTTCCGGACGACAAAGTGATAAAGGGAAACCAATAAAATAAACTATTATGTCATCATACCCTGATTTAAATGTGTTTACGGTTTTTATAATTTCATATTATTATTTGTGGGATAAAAGAAAGTGTAGTATTTTGTGGTTCTAGGCGATATTGAGTAAAATGAACGTTATTATACTGTATTTTTTTATGCAAGTTCAGGTCCAAAATCAGTAAAATATGAGTTAGAGATTTCGGCAATGTCGGAAGAGTTTGTAATTTCCTAATCATTTATTTTGACACTGTCAATTTTGTTGTGGTTTACATTTATTCATAATTTCAAGTACCCTCCGTCTTGTTTAGTTCCAGCCTCCAACTTACTGGTCCTACATTTCCTACTTTTTCCTACTTTTTTGTGAAGATCCTAATTTTCCTATTTTCCCCTAAAAATCTCTATTTTCCTACTTTTCCTACTTTTTGTCAAAAAAATATTTAATATTTGTTTGGAGTTGAGTAGTCTTTACAGGTTGTTGCGGTAATTACCATCATCCCCTGTTTGTGAAGGAAAATTGGTTTCCGCGGATTTCCGCATTTTCATCAATCTTAGATTTTTTTCCCACGTTTTTCGCATGTTTCCATTTTCTTCGGGGTTGTAATTCCGTTAAATACATTTCGTTCAAATTCTTTAATTTTGTTTGTATTGTTATTATTCAAATTAGTATCTTATGGTCGGTTTTTTTTTCTATTTTTGTTCGATTGTCAATTTTAAAAATTTTCTTTGTTTGTAATCATTTGTCTTTCATTTGTTCTATGTATTTTGTTCACGGCCTTGCTGGAAATTAGCATTCAGCTGAAGGCAGGCGCGGTTCTACGGGAGGGGGCGCTTTAGGGGCTTGAGCCCCCTCCCCCCCCCCCTAAAAAAAAAAAAAATCGGACAAAAAAAATGTTTTTATAATGAGAATATTAATAAATAAATTGAAGCGATCTAGCAAAGATTAAATATTGATAGAAAGAAGTTATAAGAATTTTTATTGACGTATTTACCATACTTAGAAACATGTCTTTTTAATACATATTTCAAAAGTTCCTACCCCTGCTCAGTCGCTTCGCTCCCCGACTACCCAATTACATTTTTTTTTTCAATTAGGCCTACTTACTGTACATCTTCTTGAAATTCTGACAACAATCTTTATAATAATTTTCATAAATATACATTTAAAATATGTATTTAATGTACTCAGAAACATGTCTTTGCTACGTGTTTTTCAAAAATTTCTTGCCGTGGGTCCCCATCCCACACCCGTCTCCCGCCCCATCGCAAGTATACACAGTTACAGTTTTTCACATACTTCCTGAACATCCCCCTCCCACACCCTCCCCCCGTTCGCAGGTTTCGCTCCCTCGCAAGAATCACTGCCCAAAATATCTTCATCAAATATACCTTTAAAATATCCATTTACCATGCCTAAAAAAACACTTCTTTCCTGTGCGTATTTTCAAAAGATCCTATCGTGGGAGGAGGTATACCCCCCTCCCACCCCCCACCCCCCCCCCCCCCGGCTCGGTCCTTAATTAGCTCCCTCGCAAGCATGACTTCCCAATCCCTATCTTGATAAAATATACCATTGCCAAACATGCCTAGAAAAAAAACCCTCTTTTCTATGCGTATTTTCAGAAAGTTCCTACCGTGAGAGGGAATATCCTCCCTCCCACACCATCCCCCCCGTTCGCATGTTTCGCTCCCTTGCAAGAATCACTGCCCAATTACAGTTTTTTCACATACTTCCTGTACTCTTTTTGAAAATAATCCCTAATAATCTTCATATACCTTTACAATATGTATTTACCATGCCCAGAATCACGTCTTTTCTAGGGGTATTTTCAAAAGGTTCCTACCGTGGGACGGGGGGTATCCCCCTCCCACACCCTCCCCCGCTCGGTCGCTTCGCTCCCTCGCATGTTTCCGTCAAGCCCCCCTGTAGCCCCCCCCCCCTAAAATTTTTACTCTAGAACCGCGCCTGGCTGAAGGCAGGCTTTTTATTCCGTGATTAAATAAAGCAAAAAAAAAAACTACTCAAAACACTGTTTATAAGTATCCTACTATCCTCCTACTTTGGTGAATTGAATCCTACTTTTATCCTACTGATTAGAGGATTTTGCTCCTAATTTTCTCCCACTTTTTCAACCAAGCAGAGTTGAACGCCTCAGTTCTCTTCCGAAAGTTGTTTAAAGAATATATTTGTCAGTTTATTGCGATAATTTTGTAAAGTTTATGCTTTTGTTCAGATGGGTTACGAATATTTAACTTATAGAGATTATTGCGATTTTAATTGAGTTTATTGCTTGCGTAATCCACGGGTTTAAGTTGAATTAAAGGTATATTTTTATAAACTTCCATGTGCTTTGTTTGCATTATTTTCTCTAAGTACATCCTGCCAGTTTTCTTTTATTAAACTTTCTTTAAATTTTGTAGCATTTTCGGCATTTTCTTATGTGACCTTTTTTTACGTTTGTTTTCATGGAGGTTACTTGATCTTCCGTATGGGTTGTCGTCCAGGGGGGGGGGGGCGTCATAGGAATAGTGTCTTGGGGGCTGTTCTCCTGGGGAGGTGGGAGGCGTTCCATGGGGGAGTAGTCGTATAACCGAATTGTCCCATAACGGTTGAAACAAATGTGTTTGACGTGAAATTGTGTTTCATTTCAGCCTTTTATATTATTTTTCTCCGTTCACAAACATGAACAGCTACAAGCGCAAAGAAAATATACATGCACGGTCACTTTTCGATCAGATCGTTTTGTTAATTACTTGTTCGAAGCACATTCTTGTCACTTATAGAAAAGAGATAGTCACTCAACAGTAACTAATATCCTGCTAAATATCTAACACTAACCTGTTAGAAATCGTAACCGTTTCCGAATTACCAACCCCTTTTACTATTTTTTACCAGATCTTTTTTAGCCCATGCAAAATTTGAGATATACTTACGCATTATTACTACAGTGCATTAAAACCTTTTTTGAACAAAGTTTGTAATCAGCTGGTAAATTGTGATCATTAAACATGTATCTTGTTCATTCTACATGTACCTGGTTCAT